>JAOQGN010061046.1:0-12528 GCA_027564295.1 Himantozoum antarcticum
AGTGTAACTGTCACATTTGTCCATCCAAGTACCAATAGATATGGAGATTAGGGTGTGGTGCTTGAGTTTTAGGAGTTTGAAGTCAAAAAACACTCCAAAAACTGATAGACGGATGTGACACTTTCGTCCAATAATCTGTTAGTTAATTCTGCCGGCTTGTGTCAAATGCAAACCAGGGTTGATGGATCTGTTGATTGAAGAGTTGATAAGATGAGCTAACTCATTGAAGAGACTCGATACAGCAACAGATTCAACTCATTGAAGAGACTCGATACAGCAACAGATTCGACCAGCATTCACCACACCCTTGTCTTTGGCTATAGAATGTGCAAACTCTTTAAAAATTCACCACAAGCGGAAATCCTTGGCAGTTCACGGCTATAAATCAGTCGATCTCTTGAGCAACTACCACCGTGTGCGTCAGCGGCGAGCTCAGCTCTCTCCCTATAATATGACTGACGCATCAGTCTGTTTACTCTTCATGTAACCATTAACATTTTCTCTGATTTCACAAATTCAAGCTGTAACCAGCAATAATTCAGTGAGATTAGTCATACAGGAAGCCAGCAAGATGAGTTCCAGTAATTGTCAGTCAGTCAATCTGAGTGAATTGACTGTTTTTTCCGTTACCTGAGCTACACATTGCAAGTGTTATATTTTACGATAGCTAATAAACAGCCCACCTAGGTTATAAGATAGGCTGATTATTTAGTCTTATACAATGGGTTCAAGATAGAAGATTGCCTTTCAAACAGCTTATATCACCATATTTTCTATGGCTATAATTTAAGGTATTTCAATACTTTAAAAAATTACAGAAATATTGCTTAACTCTCAAATAATGATGATTATATTAATAAAAATAAAGGTTATACATAAAATTATCGAAATATAAATGCATATCCTTGTCACATGTTATACACGTTATACATAATTATTATAAATTGTAAAGTCTACATTAAAGTATATTTTATGTTATCAATTTAAAGTATGAGGAATATTCGCATTCACTCCACAATCCCTTATACCAAATTAATGCATCATCTGTTAATATCCGCCTTATAATTTTATAAGTGGTGTCCATTTTTCTCCCTAGCTGCCGTACTTATACAGTGGAGGCATGCTCTTCTATCCGTTCTATTTATAGCCTACACAGGAAGCGCCACTCCTGCTGCTGAGGCTAGTTGCATAAATGTCGCCACGGGAACAGACTAATCTCACTAAAAGGGGTTATTACGTGCACTTTCTTTGAACTCAACAACATCGAATACCATTGAAATGTAGGAAGGTGCAAAGTTGTAATTCAATTATAGTTTTATAGCTGCATACGCTGCAGCTAAACGGCTATTGATATTCCGGTTGGGGCAGGTACAGCAAGCAGATTGTAAATTGGTTTGAAAACAACTGCCAGGATTTTATCTGCTATAATGTTATTTTACCAGTTCAAAAAGTTTCAGAAGGCAGTACAGTTAAAATAATGTTATTCTATTTCGAGCAAAAGTAATGGATATGGTCGCGTCACATACACCCCCCATCATTTTCGTTAAATTTATAATTGCTCCAGCTACGGGAGAAGTAGGCTGGGTAAACAAGATTCCTGCTCCTACTTCTAGCTGACTCGACATCTGCGTATTATATTCTCATGTTTACGCTAAGTGTGCCAATTTTCTTAGGTTTAAAATAACTGTATGCGCGGAATCTATACATCTGCTATTTCCTTCAACTGTTTATTTGAATAAATTCTGCCTCCCTTCACGATATTAATCACACTTTATTATATAAATTTCACAATAATACCATTAAGTCAGGTTCATCACAAATTAGTTTTGGATCTCGTAACGTTTGGATCTCGTAATTAACTTCTTGGTAATTTGTTTTTAGAGCTTTGTAACAGAATGTCTACGCTTCTAACGCTTCTACGCCTAACATTTCCAACTGAAAACCTGACCAGACACTGATTTATATAAACTGTAAACAGTTACGAGCTGTCTGTACCCCCTCCCTTATGCATGGGAACATTAAACATGGAATACTGTCACTCGATGGTCACTAGGTAGGGCCTTTCTAGATCCCCTTAACATCGGTAAATCGCAGCATTTATTGCATATAGAGTCATCCTAGGCTCTTCGCAAACGCTAAATGTGACTACTTAATTAAGGAGCTACAATGTAAGACTATGGAAATGGGCGTTAATGGACTCGCACCCTTCCACTCGCACCATTCTACATGGAATTGCTGAGCTGCACCCAACCAAACAGGAATGTTGCAACACATATAAACCGGGAGTGTTTGGCTGGAAGGCTAGTATTTGCAACACCATTGTACAACACCAATGCCACTTGTAGTGCTAAAATTCTTGAAATTACTTTTTCTGAAAATAGCATCAACAATATAAAGTTATGTATTTATAATTGTATAACAACATAATTGTAAATTACTTGCATACCAAGTTAGCAGTTGTTTTTTGTTATGAGTTCGTAAATAAGTGAAGGGGCAGTTGTTAGTAGACAGTAAGTACATGCAACTAACCTCATTAACATTCACAGTGACTAGACTATATGTCTGACTCCGGCCTACACTAAGCAGTCAACATGGTAGTTGGTACGTGCTGCCTAGATAGAAAGGTGGCAGAAATTCTAACCACTAGTTTATGCTTCGTGTAAAGGCATCTGCTGTTCAAAAGCCTACTCTTCTAGTATCGGGTGTACGATTGATTGGTTGACCGTCTATTGTACCACTACTGTCATACTCCTATGGTTTGTTGGTTTGGTGATCTCTCTTGGCAGGTACTCTTTTGGAGTAGAATACGGTATTTGCGACGTGGATTGTGGGTTGGAAAAGCAAATTACTTTTTTATTCACTGGTATCCGAAACGAGCCGGTGATCTTGTCGTCCAATACCGTTAATTCGGCAACTAGTCATTGTGAGAGCAACTCCCATCATATCCAACTGTTACAATGCTGATATGAATACTGAAATTTACAGCACACATCAGATGAAAATAATCAAATGGGCCAAACCTAAAAGGATCCAATGATGGAAGGTTGGTTAGCTTCCCCATGTTATGCTGCTGCCGCCGCTGCTGCCATTGCTTAGTATTTGGATGCAGAACAAGTTTTATTGATAGCAACAATAACAATAATAACAAGAATAAGTTACATTGTCATTGCTGCTACTTGATTGGCCTTAGTTTGGCCTAAATTTTAACTTAGTTTCACCTTTGTTTCACCTTAGTACTTAGTTTAAGCAGAGGTTAGCAACATGGTTTAAACTTGTCATAACAAAACCCATACTAAATCTACATAGTTTACTTTCTAAATAGGGTTGATGTGCTGTTATTAATTACAAATATACAAGCATACACTTAACATGACTGTAGCTGTAAAATCTTAATTATTTATGTTCTTGAACAATGTTACGTGTACGTGTACTGTGTACCCCTACATGTATAATAGCCTGATTTGCGGAGGTCATCAGATTGTGGCTATTTCAATTTAGTAGGTTCGGAAATCACCCCATGGCTTATCATTTCCTTGGAAATTGAACAGTAATAATCATCTCATATGACTTCAACTAAGATTTGAATGCAAACGCAACTACTTTTTGCAAAACTAATTATCAACAAAATAGTATGACCTCAGAGAAACCTAGATTTTAACATACAAGGAGTCAAGGATGCGTCTAGTTGTGGGACACTTGTAGCCTGTGGTACACTTGTAGCCTGTGGTACACTTGTAGCCTGTGATACCATTGTAGCCTGTGGTACTATTGTAGCCTGTGGTACTATTGTAGCCTGTGGTACAATTGTAGCCTGTGGTACACTTGTAGCCTGTAGTACAATTGTAGCCTCAGCCTGCAAATTGGACGTCTGCAGTCACTCACTCCACTCTCCAGCGGACTTCGAACTTTGCCCAACTGCCAAATTGCGATCTCCAAAGATTGCAATTTTGGAGATTGCAATTGATGTTGTTTGATAATTGTTTCTGAGCCAGATAGTCAGAGTTCCACATCTGAAATTCTGGAACTCTGTTAACAAGGAAAAACTATGTGACAATTTCCACTTTGAATGTCATCACTGGTTCTGAGGCTACACAACCAGCATAGGGTTGGGGTATTAGGGTATTATACCCGTGCTAGGGTATCCCGTGCTAGGGTATTATACCCTGGTGTGGCCTAGGGGTAATAATAACACTTGGTAATGTATCGGGAGCATTATCATATATTATATCACATTCTATAACATTTGATTCGGAAATATTGACTTGGTAGTGACATGGAAGGGGCAGATGGCAAATCGAGTTATTCTAAATTTATGCTGTTGTGCTCAGCCTCAAAATTTATCCTGACGTAATTTGGAAGCTCTCCAAAATCATGACATTTACTATTTCCCATTAAATACATTAATTTATCTGTTGATGTAAATCAACAAAAATTATAATATCGTGGCCACTTAGCTATCTGTAATTATTTGATACAAAATCAATTTTGTACTAAACTAGGCCAACACAGGCGCGTTGAGTGTGCAACCCCTTCCATCATTGACTACGCAGGACTCGAGAGTAATATACCAGACTATAACTTTAAGTGATATGATTGACGTAGTGTACGCAGTCAGTCGTAAGATTAGTGGTTTGGTTCTCGGATGAGAACTTATTCCGTTATGTAGACTCGAATTCTTTCAGAATTTAGAACTCTGCTCATTCTCTGATATTGAAGTAGCAATGGATATTTATTTTCAGGTCGTGATCCAATAGCAGAGCTAGTTGAAAGAAACCCGGCCGCAGATAGATAAGAATGACCCAGTATTTTATTTGCTAATCAGAATACTGGGAGCAACTTTAACCGTGCAGGAAAATTATTTGACCACGGAGAGAATCAAGCCCAAGCCCTCACAAGCAATTATGTGCCGCAGTCTTGACCACTTAACTAACCCAGCTCCCCAGGGGCCAGGTTATAACTAACCCAGCTCACCAGAGGCCAGGTTCTAACTAACCCAGCTCCCCAGGGTCCAGGTTCTAACTAACCCAGCTCCCCATGGGCCAGGTTATAATTAACCCAGCTCCCCAGGAGCCAGGTTTAACTAACCCAGCTCCCCAGGGGCCAGGTTCTAAGATGGCTTTTTTATTTTGACATCATTATTATAAACCTTCTTTTGACAATGATCCATATTTCTGACATCAGCAAGCTACATGATAATAATGTCCTCATAAGATTCGTCACTCATATTATTTAGACGATTTCACAGAAAATTCCGTCATTGCATGCTTGACTGCTGTGAGATTTATTAAATAGGGGCAGAGAACGTAGGAATTCAATTTCCTTCGACAGTCCTACTATTTTTCATTTTAAAGATCTTAGCACAGGATATGAAATATCGAAGTTCGTAATGAGCCAACTCAAAATGTAGTTAATCATATTAATTTATACCCATGATAAGTACAATAGCACTGTTTGACATTGTAGAGAAATCGGCAATGCTGGGACTGGTGGAACCTAAATGCTGCCTCAGATGATGAGAAGAGAATGGAGAGGGAGAAGTCATGTGACCTGTCAGACCAAGAGGAGAGATGTAACAGTAAGACAGAAGAGGAATGGGAGATCGTGAGGAAGGCTAAAACTCCACTCACGAGAACTCGTAGTCGTAGCCTACCTCCAGAACCAAAGTCTCCTACTCCTGTTCTGGTCGGTAAGTATTCCCGGTTGCTATCAGTGTTGCTGCCCCTGCTCTCGGCAGCTGCTATTATAGCACAATGGGATGAGGACATGGACATCATGCAAGTGTTCCGTGTTCGATTTAAAAAAAATCAAGTGATTAATGTACACGCCGTGCTATCGATGCTAGGGGCCTCTGGGCAAGGCTCTGAACCTTAAATTCACCTGGGTGTGCTCTGACCCTATACTGACAACAATATAGGTGCTGTATATGGCAGCCCTGACTTTGGCAGCTGTGGCTTTGGCAGCCCTGGCTTCGGCCACAGTAATTATCACTGATGAGACAACTAACGGATATTAATATTTAATTTAATATTAACCCATTAGAGCCTAGAAAAATTTTGTCCCGGACTTTTTCCCATTTCACAGTCTAGCTGATACCATAAATTCATATGGGTTTAAACTGTTAAGATTTATTTCCCTTGAAAATGTCCATAAGATTATCTTTGAATACTATATTGACCATATCTGTACCTGTAGAGAGTATTGGTTCAAAATTAGAAATTCGAAAATTGGATTTAAAAAAAATGAAATAAAGGGACAAGGGCATCGATGGTCCTTATAGGGTTTAATACGGTAGTACATGTATTAGTAGTATGGTCAAAATAATTATCGGTTATTAAAAAGCTTTTGCAAATAACCAATGCTTCTAATTACTTTCTCTATAACAAGTAGCTGTATTTTCTACTACTTGTAACAGCTTCTCTCTGTACGAATGTGCATCTAATATCTGAAATATCTGTAAATTAAATTGAAATGGTCATTATATATACGAGTATGCACTGCATTTATTATAAAAGTATTGTGATATGGAAACTCTTATTGGTTTGGTATACCTTATATTATTTTTTTATTAGAAAATAAAATGAAGAAATTGAAATCATTCTGGGAGTCAAAGAGACATCGCTGATAATTCCCGCAGGATACTGAAGCACTCATCAGTATTAAATAGTCGGATATCTACCAGGTAGTGTGACCGATCTGAGCAGTCATCATTCAGTGGATAGTATAACTGGTCATCGTAAGAGTGGACAGTATAAGAGGTCATCATAAGGGTGGACAGTATAAGAGGTCATCATAAGAGTGGACAGTATGAAAGGTCATCGTAAGAGTGGGCAGGACAATTGATAGGTCTGTGATTGTTGATACTTCACTATTCATATGACAGCTCTGCACAGTCGTCGACATTCAGTCAATGCTGTCGGCATTCAAAATATTGTCGACATTTTATCAATTATATAACAGTAGACTACTTTGACGTCCATTAGTCTCAGGTACTGATAAAGTTTGTGCAGTTCAGTTTCGTCCCATAGATGTTGTGCACCACATTGGTCATGTGACATCACATTGGTCATGTGGCATCACACTGGTCATGTGACATCACATTAGTCATGTGACATCACACTGATCATGTGACATCACAATGGTCATGTGACCTCACACTGGTCATGTGACATCACACTGGTCATGTGACCTCACATTGATCATCTGACATCACACTGGTCAGGTGACATCACACTGATCATGTGACACCACATTGGTCATGTGACATCACACTGGTGAAGTGACATCACACTGGTCTTGTGACATCACACTGGTCGTGTGACATCATATTGGTCATGTGACATCACAATGGTCATGTCACTGCTAGTTTCCCATCTAGTAACCTTCTGACAAGCTCAACCTTGAGTATTAAGTGCTATTTCCTACTTGTATTCTAAAGAGTTTCATCTCTTTAATCATGTTCTGTATTTTGCTGAGCAATTCCCATTTCCAATGAGTCACTATTGATACTCGCAATAATGAATTGAAACCACCATTACCCAATTTGTGCGAGCTATCATGTGGTAAATATTTGAACCTTAAAATATTTCCCGGAATCAGTCAGATTATTCCATAGGAATATACATGTATATAATAACATTATAATTATATATTTTTCTGGTTATTTGTGTTGTATATATTATATGGTTATTATATTATATCTCTGATGGATGAGATTTCAATCGAAGGTGCGTTCTTCTGATTTTAATGTGATTCCCAGATCCCAACTCGAGTTGATATTTTTACCTCGACTAGTTGGTGTAGTTTCCTATAAGTATATTGGGATTGCTGTATAACATTCTGTCTATGAATCCATTAGCCCATAACCATTAAGTTAGGTTTTCATTCTTATTTCATTTTTTTTTATCTTCTAACGATATCTCATTAGTAGATTGAGGATTACCTCCCTTCCCACAGTGACCTCTGCCCTACAATCCTGTGATGCTGCTGTACAAATATTATTTTATTTTCTTATGCCATAGATATCATTGTGCTTATGTTTGCTAAAACATGCTTAATTCTATTTTTCTAATTACTTTCTGGTGCGGTGCAATATGACCTGTTCCCACTCAATGGAGGTGCGTCATACCCCTCATCCTGCTGGCAATAGTTCCCACTCAATGGAGGTGCGTTATACCCCTCATCCTGCTGGCCATAGTTTTAAAAATAATGTTATTTAAGTTATTTACCATGACAATCAATGCCAAAACTAATTATTTGTTGGCACATCGTTGCTAATAATATAAATTAGAATGTAGATTAATAGCTACCAAAATATGTATTAATAGTTAGTGCAGTTTGGTGCAGTTAGTTGCTATCGCAGAGTTTTCATTATTTTGCCTGTTATCAGATCATTTTATGCAACATGCGGTTCTCCAAATCTTCCGGGAACAATAATATTGTATATTATTATGCATAACAATAATATTATATTTTATATGTTATATCTATAGCAATAATAGTATATATTATTAGAATTATGTTACATGTATAATTATGTCTAACGATGATAATTATGATAGTATATTATCTAAAGTCTTTGATATTTCTGTCACTTGGGTTTTAAATAAATTATTTTGTAGACAATATGAACATCGAATTTATTCATCGCTCTTTAGGTACTTAGGATGGATACTAAAGTTTTTTCCACACAGTCACACATTAGTGTCACATTATATCACAACAGCCTGTGTTTCTCGCCCACAGATTGTACCTCGTGTGTTCAACAACCAATCAGTACGCCGAGAACTCTAGCTAGCAAAGCATGAGTTCACCAACTGACATGAGAGAGATAATTGCACAGTTCATGATCAAATTTGTTTCTAACTTCAAATGGGTGGTGGCTATTCAACAAATCGGCAGCTAAATGAAATTAGGCCTATCGGAGAGCTAATGTACCACAGCACAGCAGGAAAAAGGTGCTCCTGTCTATTTATTGAAATCTTGCAGCTCTCGCATTACAATGGATGTTGACAACTAGGCTGCGCCACCGGTCTGACGGTTAGCGATAACTCCCAATTGCAATATGCCTAATTGCCCAGACTAGGTCCCGGGAATGCCACTTTGGATGGTATGCATGTTCTGCTTGGTGTACGGTGCTTGGTGTACGTAGATGTTGGTAAAAGTACCTTTATTAACTTTGGGTGCATACTGATTTAATATGTATCATTATTAACGTTGGGTGCATAGTGATTTAATATTAATGTTACTAACTCATTCATGGAAACAGTAATTCATTAATGAATGCAGCTGATAGCTGATGTGTATTTTATTAATAATTGTTCTAATTATCATATTAGGGCAATGTACTGCATTGTCATATTATATGTATTAACCAACTTTTACCAATCACTAACTCTGATACCCTGGCCAACTAGGGCTGAGCCAGTTAACCTGAAGGGAGTTGATAAGGTTATTTATGCATCTTTAATAAATAATGTGTTTATGCAGACTTAAATCAAATAAAATATTTCAGAATTCTTACCAATTCTTCTACAGCACCTTAAAAACCCCTTTTAAAATTTTCTAATGTTTTGTACAGTATGGCAATTTGCTTTTTGATGTAAGGTTGGCCAATATGACCGCATAATTCAGTTTTACGCCCAGTAGTCATTTCATTAACCTGATTTCCAAGCTTTTTGTGTGTGTGAAAGGATGCGTGTGAGAAAACTTTGCACACATAATTATTAGCCCCTCACATCCGCGAATGGCTTGGAAATCCAGGCTATAAAGTTATACGATTAGTACAATAATATATTTGTAGTATAGTATGAATTGATGTTCAGCAATAGATTAATTCCATATCAGTAAATTCCTTTACAATACTCATATATATTCAGTTATTATTGAATATCAGTTAGTAATTTTCTAATTACATAATTGTATCATATTATGCTCTCAGACAAGAAGTGGTGACCTACTTATTATCAGAATTTCCAGGATGAAATTTTAATATCAAACCTCTATGTAATCTACTGTAAGTCTAATTAATTAGAATGTTCTCCAGTTGGTAGAGCGCTGAGGACATTTCACTTGTGTTATATGTGGTCCATCTGTAAGTCATACAGATGTAAGTCATAGCAGGCTTCTCAAATACTCAGATTTTATCTGAGTTTCTCAGGTTTTGGGTCCTTATTTGGATTACTCAGATTAATTGCTACAAGAATTTCTTGAAGCCTGCATATTTGGAAATCAGCTACGTTGCATAATTTGCAAGAAAACTTTGTATATGATTTAACAAAATCCCAAACAAACCTTAATCTATTTTTTTCGAAAAGTGCAATGAGCAGATCATAGCCACAAACACAATCATGTCCAGTACAAGAAATTCCACCCTATTATTTTATGTTGCAAAAATACATTAATACAGCCAGTCATTAGACACTATAATTATACAAGAATGTATAATTATGCAAGTATGTATAATTATGGTAAACATGTATGAAAAGCATCCCTATATACAATTTCACCAAAATTTTGTCAAAAAGGCACCAACCATAGCAATCTTCGGTGCAAAGAACATTGACGCTCTTTTTTCTTATGCATACTTTTAGTCAGATTTTAAGTTCCCAAAATTTGAGAACTCTGCTTACTGCATAGTAGAATTGTAAAATATGAGGTGGTGGCATTCTTGCTGAGCTTGCTATAAATAAATTGACAGAGGTAAACCCATAGAGTCAGTTTTATTTTTTGACCAATTCTTTATGTATAGGTACGGGCAGTTGGTTGGGACCTACCACCCTCCTAGCCCTATTTCAGGACCCTCTTCAGAGGTCAAGTGGGACTGCAGGTAAAGTGAAAGATATATTTCACTTTGCCTGCTGACCCACCTGACC
This sequence comes from Himantozoum antarcticum, assembly GCA_027564295.1. NCBI lineage: Eukaryota > Metazoa > Bryozoa > Gymnolaemata > Cheilostomatida > Bugulidae > Himantozoum > Himantozoum antarcticum. The sequence continues at coordinate 10,872 of JAOQGN010061046.1, forward strand.
TCCAAAGAGGGCCTTGAGATAGAGCTACCAGCGTCCCACCCTAATGGCATCCCCAAGACTACTGTGTAGTCACACAACACTTTAGTGACCAGTGATGCATCACTAATTCCTAAAGCTTACAATGTCTAGTACTGGTAATTGAAAGTCACTGATAATCTGGGTTAAGATGCTTGTCAATTTATAGGTATTGCTGCCTAACATCAGACAGTGCGTACAATCTTATGTTGAAAATCTACCAGGAACTATACGTATAATTTGATCCAGAGACCGAGTATAACTATATAGCAGCCTTCGCTACATACAGAGTGACTCTTCGGAGAATCGAACCACTTACCACTTGATCCACTTACCACTTGATCGCACATTTTAATGGAATTGACGTACGTGATTGTATGGTTGAGATATCTGCTGGATATTTGAAGTATGTAGGTTAAACCAAAGCACATCGTCAAGCTTATTCACAAACAACTGGTAATAAGTAATGTTGTCAATATGATAAATAATAAGGTATGATAACTCCAGTTATTTAAACCGAGACAAATATTATACCCTACTGGAAAAAATTATTAGCAGACTTAATTTTGGCGAATCACCAGCACAAAATTGAATTTGTAGACATTATTTTTAGCTAATTTGGAACTAGCGAAATTTGAAATCACACAGAGTGTTGTTTGAAATCATACAGAGTGTAAAACCTTCAAATTTGACGACAAACACTTAAAAAAACGTTGAAGGAATTAAATCAGTGGTAGAAATGTAACGCTCAATCATAATCAAGCACCCGGGATCCGGGGCGCCAAGCAAAATTCAAGCATTTTGAGGGTCTTTGGTGGCCTAAAATGAGCAGTAAAATGATGAAAATTCATAACAGAAGCTTTTGTTCCATGAAACATAGTGGTGAGACTCTTGATGCTGAGCATCTCCTGTTGAAACTAGGTGGTAGGATGCGTCCTACTGGCGTCCCACCACAATTCTACCACTGAATTAAATATTAGTGGAATTAAATTTTTGGCAAACTTTCCATCAGCGAAATTAGCGACAATCAATTCCAATCAATAATTTTTTCCGGTAGTGTATATAGCCTTGTTCATCAGGCTCTGCTATTGGTGGAGTGGGAAATAGGATTCACCCAACCAAGAGGAGACTTTTTATAATAGATGGGGTTTTATAATACATGTAGAGTGACTGATAGGAGGTATGGGTCTTATTTTTATACTGTAGATGGGTCTTATAATAGGTCTGGGTCTTATATAGGTCTTATTATAAAGAGGAGACTCCTATAATAAGAGGAGAGCTCTTATATTACCAGATAATGCTAAGCAACAGGGACGTAAAAGCTTCTATGGAAATGGGACTAGGCAAAAAAGATGCTGCAAACAAGCACTAATTAAACATTGATAAATTATTTAAATTATTATAGTTGTTTTATTAGTTTATTAGTTTTATTAGTTAGTTAGTCAACACACATGTACATGTATATGTGTGTACACACACATGTACATGTATATGTACATGTGTGTACACACATGTACATGTACATGTGTGTGTACACACATATACATGTACATCTGTGGGTACACACAGTGGTGTAGTGGTACCAGTACATTCCCCAACGGAGTACTGGCAAGAAATATTATGCCTGAGCTTGCCCCAACGC
>JAOQGN010061157.1:0-12527 GCA_027564295.1 Himantozoum antarcticum
GTGGGTTGTGGTGGAGGGGGGGGGGGGGGGGGGGGGGGGGGGGGGGGAGGGTCAGTCCACTACACCACAACTACACCACTAAGCCTCCCTGCCAGTTATTTACCTGCAGCTATTAGGTGCATCCTCTTCCAGTTCGGCAGCGCAGGTTACACAACACTCAGACTCTATTTGCTCAGAGTAGCAGCCGCCATGTTGGGTCAGCACCGAACAGATATTATTATTATCAGATACACATCCTGGGTCTGGGGTGGTAGCCATTGTAGTAGTCTAAAACACAACAACCATTTGGCTATTTAGACAAATTAAGAGAGAGACTAGGTGGGAATGTCTGGGTAGCTCTCAAATGGAATTCAAGCAAGCATGATTGCAGTACTTAAAGCTATCAAAGACTTAGACCAAGACAATATAATCATTGATCAAAAGGGTGGTAGTTCACATGATTGAAACATTTGACTGAGCTGTTATTATTATACCAGTCTAGTCAAATGGTAATATGGTGTATACACCTACACTGTGTATATGTCGATACGTCATATACGACATATACGTATCGTCATATAGAGTGAGGTGAGGATATAGATCCTGTTTAGTAGCTGTTGCTGCTTGTGCTGTAGTAGGTATAAATGTGGGTCTAGCTGTTGTGTGGGTATAGCTGTTGTGTGGGTCTACCTGGTGTGTAGGTCTAGCTGTTGTGTGGGTATAGCTATTGTGCGGGTCTAGCTGTTGTGTGGGTATAGCTATTGTGGGTATAACTGTAGTAGATATAATTGCTGTGTCTACTGTCGTTACTTACTGAGGTGGGTATAGTTGTGGGTGTTGTGGTCGTGGGTACTGTAGTTGTGGTTGTAGTTGTGGGTGGTAAAGTCCCACAAAGCTGGCAACAGTCGTTCATGTAATCGGGATTGCCCTCACATTGCTCTCTCTCTAGTCCCTGACAGTAAGGCTCTTTGTCTCCAAATCTATAAAGAGTTCATTGAAGGCTTGTTTTGATACATATAGATAGCAATACTGATGCTTGGACAATCAGATGATTGTTTGATGCAGAAAGTTGGGTAGGCTGTGGGTGGGCGTAAGTGGGTCTAGATTGACCGTCAGTTGGCCATGTGTGGTCCGTGGGTAAGACATGTGTGGGCATTGAGTGGACCGTGTGTGGAATTATAAAGAAACAGAAGTGATTTTTGATTTGGCATATTTTCATCTTTGACCATTACACAAAAATCAATTGAAAAACGGTTCATGTTGCAGGTGCAGCCATATATAACTATTTCGAGGACAACAATTGGAAAATCAATATAATATTAAGATAAAAGGAAGAGGATTGGCGACTCTGGCTAGTCTTGCTAGACTTTAACCTCCAAAATGTGTTTAATATTCATCAGTGCATCACAAAATAAAAGCATAGTTAGCAGGCTACACTGTTACAATGCTTTTAAACATAGCCTACTTTGACAAGACTGCTTTCACTCAAATACTGGCCAATTATTTAGAAGTTACTTACCACCAGCAAGGTGAGGATAACTTCTAATGAGTTCTACCAAGAGGTGTGATAAAACAGACTAGAATAGCTTGATAAGACAGGCTAGAATAGAGATAAGAACACTCACTGGCAAGACTCTGGAAGGTAGTCAATTATCTTAGGGTAACAGCTGGCGCAGCATTCATCATTCCATCTGTAACAGCTGACGTCATTGGCTGTAAGGGCTGCACAGTTGGTCTTGTTATTTTCACAAGGTGGAGTTGTTGTAGGTACTGTAGTAGTCACTGTGGTAGGTGGTGCGGCTGTGCTGGTTAAATGTGGTCCACATTTGTCACAGCATGTTTCTGCAACATAAGAACTTCTTTATATAACTGTATATAAGTTAGTATAAGGTAAATAAGCAAAGTATAAATTATCAAGTTTAGTCCCACAAATTTTCTAAATTCTATGATCACCCGCTGGCTGAGGTTAAGTTATCACTGCTAGTTAGTCGCTTTCAAGGAATTGGAAAGTGTGATGTTTCTAGTACTTCTATTATTTCAATCAAATATTGTCATGTGGCTTCAGACATCTGACATTTGGCTTCAGACATCTGACATTTGGCTTCAGACATCTGGTGGCTGGACTGACAGGGAGTCTTGGGGTCCCTCAGTATCATCAAATAAATACATCATTAAACACAATTACTTGGCTTCATGTACCCGTTAGACAGAGCTTCTAAGTGGTGGACATAATTTCTTACCGCCGCGCACTGGGTACAAGATCGGTGATTTCAGCCCTACATTGCACATAGCACTGGATACCTTTCACAAACACCCTTCCAGACTCGGCCAGATAAATAAACTAGTAAACTACTGGAAGATCTGCAGCCCTCGGCTTTACAATGGAGAGTCTGTCATGCTAGACCCCTCAACCATCTAACCATTGACTAAATATATACCGTATGTATCAGAGTCAGAGCACTGATCCGATGTGATAGCAGAGCACCATGGTTCCTTGTCTCCCCATGCACAAGAGCTGGGTAGATCCCACCTCTCTAGGTCAATACAGGACTGGCAGCAGACACTGTGCACTAACGGTATGTTATAGCAGCTTATAGCTAATGCAGTCAAACCCTCACACTTATCACCTGCAGAAATATAGATAGATATTGGTGTTATGGGATAAATATAATATGATATGTCCTTTGGTGTACTCAAAGATCATAATTGCAAAATTAATATTATATATAATATAATATATATAGTAGTATAATATTATATATAGTATAACATATATAGTACTATAATATTATATATAATATAATATATAATATAATATATATACATGTAGTATAATATTTAAAGATGTGATACAAATTCCATAAAAATTCAAATTACAAACCAGTCAAAAAAATATATACGAAATGTGCCACCTAACTTATAACACGAGTGTGCAGCGCAAGCGTGGGTACATGAGATAATAAAATGTCATCATGTTTTACAGTCTACAAAATCTATGAAGTCTAATTGACACACACCATCTGCCTTGTACCGCAGAGCTCAGTTCAAGCGACAAGTTTGGTTTGAAAATATGTTAACTTGGGCAATGCTGGTTTTCAAACTAGTTCTAATTTTCCTTTGCCTTCAAAATTGGCAATAGTTCACCTGCTAGTGGCTTAATTAAAGCATTGTACACTCTGCTACGAACATAAAATAGAAAGTCTGAATAAAGCCTGAAAGACTTAACAGGAAGAATTCAAAAAGTGCTAAAAGACCAATTTAGTAATTAATATCATCAGATAAATTTTGAGAAGACAATTCTCGAATGAACATGTTATAGCACCAATCAGTGTATCAGCGGATTTCAAGGATATCAGCTTATCCTAAATGAAGAAGGATAATTTCTGTAAAGAAAGCAAGTCATATCTTTCTATGCTAACATCAAATTAGTAGGTATACTTTGTTATAAGTTAAGATGGATCTAACATCACAATATTTCACGCAATTGGTTGGCATATCCAATATCTGTCACTGCCCATTGACTAGCTATGACCAGTCAGACCAGCATTGGAATTAGTAGTGCTCACTACTAAAATCCCTCTGATATTGACTAGCACGTAATGTACATAATTATTACAGTACATAGACATACTTGTATCGCCTACGCAAGGTGTTGGTGTTGTAGTAGTAGGCATTGTTGTGCTTGTCTGCACTGTTTGCGGTGCTGTAGTTGGTAGTGTGGTAGTTGAGGTTGGCGTCATTGTGCTGGAGGTAGGAGGGACGTATTCCTCAGGCTCAGGTGCACACCTGTAACAAAAAGTCAGCTTTAGATAATTTGCTGAAGTACGGCAGTGAAGCTGCTTCAGACTTCTGCAGCAATGAGAGTTCTAATCTGATATGTCTACAGATATGCTACAAATGTTACAGATATGTCTACAGATATGCTACAAATGTTACAGATATGTCAGAGGGCGAAGTCTACATTTAAGTGAGTATACCACGAGTGCCCAGCTCACCAATTACACTATGTCACTATTATCAGATAGTTCTGAGATGAGACAAAAATAAACGATTTGGCGCCTTTTTCATCCAGACTTCAACCGTCCGACATTTGTGATTGCTGCCAGAGATGACAGTGAAATAAACCTAAATGTACTAATTATCTCTTCATGTAACGAGGCAGTAGCGTATTTATATGAATTCCACTGTATGCCGAGGGAGTTGTCTGCACTTGCTACACTTGCTAAATTTTGTTAAAAAACAATTCAGACAATTTCTCCAATAATGCACTACTACTCAATTTCAATTGCTAGCTGGAATAGGCACCATCATCGTTTAACTGCGTAAAATCATCCCTTTTAAATTAATTTTATCTGTTAACTGTAGTCTCTTTACATTTTTGGGAACCGCCAAATTGAATTTCCATTCTGATTTCAATATTCTCCATGTGTGTTAATTTTCTCATGATAACCTAGATGAATGTTTTATGATGCACAGACAACAGCACAACATCGATCTAGCAGCATTGCTTATAGAACATACCTGTGACAGCACTCTGTCTGTGCTTCAGGTGTGCTGCAGTCGATGCTGGGCTTACATTCAATCGCCTTATCACCGTATTCACACCCGGCTGGTATATATTTTCTATCCATATAGAGAGCTACACCCATAGACGTACATGACGCACAGCACCTACAAGTACAACCAAAGAGTGCCATTATAGTTTAGAGATTAAAGAATAGTGACCTCAGTGGAGTGCCTCAGGATTCTCTTTTTGGTCCAGTCTTCATCATATTGAATAGTTGTAAGACACACACCATTGATAACATTTAACTGATAAATTTTTTGTCTCCAGTCTTCTGGTGAGACATTCGAATACATGTATGAGGCTATTATTTCATTGGATATCCAAGCATCATACAGATATTCCATCCCCACTACCAGAATTAACAAGAAACAATTTCCACAAATAGCAACGTGTACTAGGTCTCAAGATCTCAAGGAAAACAGACAATGTGTTGAATTCATCGGTCACTACTGAATCTATTTTCTAATCTTAGAAAGTGCAGGCGACAAGACGAGGCGTCCTTCTATCTAAGCTGAAAGTGCAAAATCAAAGGCATATTGAAAGAGTTGCAGAAATTCTCTAGCTTAGCGTTAGAAGCACCGAAATTATAAGCTCTGTATGGGAATAAAAAAACCTACATGATAATAATGGGATCTCATAAGCTAGAAGTAGTAACCTGTCTTAATAAGCTTTGTTTTACTCAAAAACTGGAAACTGTAGTAAGAGTTATCCACTACCCCGGAGCTGAAGGGAGGTTGATAACTCCTAATGTATTTGCCTGTTTATGAGCAAAGCAAAGCTTGTCAAGACAGGTCAAGGAGTAGGCTAAGGGTCTAATCTGTGATCTACAACTCTATCTATTAGGATGCAGAATGCCTAGGAAATATTTGCTACATCACGCAATAACTACAATCAACAATATAACTGACACGAGAACAAATAACACTTTTTGTTAAGGGCATGTGCAGTCTTAACACGTAATGCATGTGCAGTCTTAACATGTAATGCATGTGCTCCCTGGTCTCATTGACATTGTCCATTTTACCCAACCTCCAGGCAAATATGAGCAGCTGACATTCAACAACCACCAAGCCTCTAGTATTGGAAAGTGTGTTTGAGTAGAATGAAAATCAGTATGTGCTTCAATTCCATATTGGAGATCTATTAATAAATTTACTATTATTCACTAACGTCAGTAGGCCTACCACTGACTACTATCAGTTCATTCACATTAAGGCACTCATGTACCAGTATCAGTCAGTAAAGACACAATATTGGACCTAATTTAAGTTGCTAGTAACTGCTTGCAGTGGCAGCAATACTGTAGTGGTAGCCTGAAGTCCCAAGTTCCATCATGCTAGGTTTACAGGTGGTGGCAAGGTCTAGACCACATTCTATGGAGACATGACAAACTAACTTACCGACCATACACAGACGAACTGCAGCAGCAAATAAAATAATTGATAATCAATATTAACAAATTTTGGAGCAAAATATTAATTCTTTTATCTAGATACATGAAGTATAGCTTAGAAGAGGCAAGCACTACTGGTCATGGCCACTAGCCTTACAAGGTCATGGCCACTAGCATTACAAGGTCATGGCCACTAGCCTTACAAGGTCATGGCCACTAGCCTTACAAGGTCATGGCCACTAGCCTTACAAGGTCATGGCCACTAGCCTTGCAAGGTCATGGCCACTAGCCTTACAAGGTCATGGGCACTAGCCTTACAAGGTCATGGCCACTAACCTTACAAGGTCATGGCCACTAGCCTTACAAGGTCATGGCCACTAGCCTTACAAGGTCATGGCCACTAGCTTTACAAGGTCATGGCCACTAGCCTTTAAAGGTCATGGCCACTAGCCTTACAAGGTCATGGCCACTAGCCTTACACATATGGATCTCCGATGTGAGTTAAGGTGGAGAAAATTGTCTCTTTAACCCTTCAACACCCATTAATAGGGGTGAGGAGGGGGAAGAGACTAGCTTTTCACAATGATATGCAATGATAAAACAAAGCACAACTGCTGGTGACCTCTTCATCATCAACCAACTAAAACTCTGTCCATAATGAAGATTGCGATGGTAGTAATTATTGTAAAATACAACAATTATGATACTAATTTTAATCACATGCAATTTACAAAATGCAAAAATATATTGGCTGAAGATAGTGAAGCATAGTAACCATACGACAGCATACAGAGTAAACTAAAACTGTCTACAATACTGGTAAGGAAGGTAATATTTGTCCGTGGCATTCCATAACAGGTTCTCTTTAGTATACAGTAATGAGTATAGTAATAAAGTAATAGCTAATAGTCATACAGTATTACACTATGACACCGTGGCACATGACATGGGGCACCTAATGACAGGTTTGCCTACCTGGAAAAGGGATCTGGATGGTAGCATTCACTAGCAGGTGCTAGAGCAAACGTGTCACAGTTAGTGATCAGGTCTGCTGCACATTGGCTATCATACAACTCTGAAATCAGAATCAGATTTACATCATTAGCATTAGTACCAAATATTTAGTATAATATGTTGCTAAACTACATAGTTTGAGATTATACTAGAAAGGCTGCATTTGTCGGTAGTAGTATCTTAGAAGACGGTCTGTTGGTCTCCACAGCAAAACTATCTATGTGATGTTATGTAATCGTACAAATTTCATTGAGTGGATCTGATATAGGTGGATATACGCCACAAATGAAGAAAACATAAATAGAGAATAAGGAGTAAAGAGGATTGCTCAAAGGTAATGTAGCGCCGGGGAAATAGAAAGCAAGATGGCGCTGAAGTTAGGTAGCGATATCTATAATTGACACTGGCGTCTAAAGTCAACATTAATATTAAGTTGCAAACCTGCGTGGGAGAACATGGAGAGATCTTTTACAATATCAAACGGGCCAACTCTATTATCATCAATCTCAGCGGTAAACATAGCCTGGAGCTCTGAGAAGGTGTGGGTGGCAGATGTGGACGTTGTAATCATAACCATCAGAGGCTCCGACTGCTTGTCTACGTCGCAGCTATAAAATATAGGCAATACAAATGGTAGCAGCAACTGATAAATGACAGCATTGTGTAGTATCAGGTCAGACTCAAAGAAGGAAAATACCAAAGTGTGGTTTCTAGGTAAATAGAGCTTCAATAAAACTTGGTTAAATGTGTGAGGTATTTCTGATGATAATATTACTGATGTAAAATTGTTTAGTTAAGAGAAGATGGTTATATACTAAAGTGGGTTTACGTCAAATAGTGATGCTGTTGAATTACGCACTTAAGGAGGGAGTAAATTGAAGCTCAGTGAATTTGTTACCCTACAATATCTATACATATTTGAGAAGATGGTGATCAGGAGATCCTATAAGTTGTGCTGCACGACTCTTTCGGCCATTGAAGAAAAATCTGGGGCATTGATTTAGGGTAATAATCATGGATGTCGTTGAAGGCCCCAAGCCTTTTCCCAAGCGCTGATCGGCTGGCTTCGGTTAGGTCAACTTCTTCCGAATAGACTTGTTTTAATCCCGCGTCTGAGTAAAAACGACATCAGCCAATAAGAAGTGTGACTGAGTGTCACATTTCTTGGTGAGAAGGGTGTCACAAAAGTGTGCCTCTCTCTGTCTGCTTACCTAATGCTATTGACTGTGTATGTCTGTTCTCCAGGCAGTATAGAGAATATGGACTGCATAGCCACCTTGATATACTTGGATAACTGAATAAAGAGGAAGGATTCTGTGTTACTGTAATCAGCAGTGCAGGTGCCCTTCACAGCTAGAACTGTAATATACTCAGCTACAAATACACAAAGACATCATAGTAACATGTAATAGTCAAAGATCTTTGGCAATATTATAGTGGTGGGACAACTCCAAAAGTTGTATGAATTACTCGTATCCTATCCCCTTTAAATAGTATCCTTGGCAAAGTCAACAATTTAAGTATAAAGATATTATGCAGGATATTAGGCATCGATAACAGAGAAAGTGTATGCAAGCCTGAAAACTGGAACACTTTTTCCATTAGTAAAGACAAAATATAGGAATTTCCCAAAATACAGACCCGAAAGGCCCAAACCCCATGGCTTGGGCTTATGGCTTGTTAATGCCAGTGTGGGGAGCAGCTATCAGCTAGCACAAACACATTGTCACAAGGTAGCTTCTGAAACAGTATGAACTCATGGAGGTATAATCATTATAGAAACCGATCAACTCATTCTTTATATGCTTGTTAATGCAGCGTACTTAATCAATGCTATTATATATGTAACTCTTTTGTTACGGGTTCATGTTGCTATACAATAGAGCATAAAGGCCAGGAGCAGCCTTGAAAAAACCTGCTACAATGAGTAGGGAGGCTATAATATGATACGGTGAAGCTTAGAGCTTTCATGTGATCATGTGAATAAAATGAAATACATTTAGTAAAAGTACATGTGTGTTAAAATATAACTTTATATGTGTAAAAGGGTCATCAGTTAATTGCGGCTATGAATTGGAATTGCCCATTCTCCCGTTTTCTAGATCTCTTTGGAAAATAAAAATGTTTGATTAGCAAGCTGAAGCCAAAATTTGGTGATAAGATGAGTGATCCCACCCTATCCATCCTACCCTTCCCATCCCACCCTATCCATCCCACGCCATCTATCCCACCATATCCATCCCACCCTTCCCATCCTCATCCTTTCCATCCTCATCCTTTCCATCCTACCCTATCCAAGGGTCCCATATGCTGATCTTATGGTGGTAGGAGCTGATATTTTTTCATCTGCAAAATTTAAACTCTAAAACTGCTGAGATTAGAGTCGACCATAAATGGAACTCTTTTAAATCTTGAACTGTTTTAACATATTTATGCAAATCTTATTTTTAAACTTCTTATCAGAAATATGGAATACGGATAGTTCACAACTGCCGTTTTGAAAATGAGTGTTTTGAAGATTGTGGGGGGCGCATAGTTACCCCCCCCCACCCTACTGCCTCAGTGGTCTCACCCAAGGTCACTCTGTTTCAAAACGGCAGTTTTAAGCAGTCCCGGATTTCAGGAATTTATCTATTATTTTCAGTTATATCTATTATTTTTATTCAGTTGTAGTTTTATGCGCTTGGAAAAACTTTGTTTTTATTAGGTACTTGGCAAATAATAGAAATTATTATTATTATTGTAGCTGTATCGACTATCCATACGTATTCATATTATGTATGCAAATTCTCTTATACAAGCTTGCAAGGGAATAATCAATACTATTTTTAGTTAGCACATTGTAGGGCATCTCATGTAAATGTGAAGCCATTTGGGAAATATTGAAACAAAATGGCAAAGCACGACATATATTCTCCATTACCTATTGATAGCCATGCCTTAATATAAACAGGTAAAAACCCTCACCGTCACATAGATGATGTGATAATAATAATAATAATAATAAGATTATTGGAGAAGAATCCACCCCACTGCACAGATGATCCCATCAATTCGAGAAATCCATTGACCACCTAACATCAAGCTGCGGTGTAGGATTGCGATTTGTGAAACAACTGGTGATCTAAAACAACTGAAGGCAGATAATTGTCTTCTTATGATAGCGTGCGATCGTGTCCCTAACTGCAACTCCTGACTGCAATATCAGATCTCAGCTAAGCTGGAAAACTACATGCAGGCTCCACAGCAGGCCTACATGCCGACTGACTGAACCGACTGAAACCGACTGCCTACGCAGACCGAACAAAATAGCTTATTACTAACTTTCTGCTGATTACTATGTCAACACTACACTATACACACAGAGAAATGGTATGACAATACTCCTGCAACCGTAACCGCAAGTGAAGATGCTACCATTCTGTGGGACATGCCTGTACATACGGACCTCCAAATTAATGCCAACAGACCTGACACATTGTAAAAGTTCAAACAAACAATGCCAGTTGATAGACATAGCTGTACATCTGATGGAAATACTTTCAATCAAAACCACTAAAAAGCTATCCAAGTATAAAGGTAATTTCATGGAGATAGAAGTAAACCGAATGTGGAAAATGCCAACAACAACAATACCAATAATTATTGACACCTGAGATATAGCGCCAAAGATAAATTAGACAAAAAAACAATATCGACAATTAGTAACCCTAGTAGAGCGTGTAGAGGCCTGCATCTTAATTCCACCAAGGAGTGTTTGCAGTGCTAGCGATGAAAAAGAAGAAGAAAACAGCATCACACATCACTACTACCAACAGTATGGTAGTAACAGTAAGCAGTTTCATAGACGACTAACTTACCAGTAGATGGAGTCTCAGTCTGCGAGTTACTCATAGTAATAAGTAAAATAATAAATATACCCTTCAAAACTTTCATTATTAGTATATTGTGTGGATTAATGGAGCTGCCCTGCCCTCCTCTAAACTACCGAAGAATGGAAAATTCATATAGAAAAAACAACTACAAAAGCAGCTCTATTCACTGTCCAGACTTGCCAACAAATCATTTATTTCCTAACCAGAGCGGCCAATCTCGCTAATAACCGCACCTTCTTCTTTCAACTACAGCGGATCCAATACGCCCGAGGGCATTATGAATATTACTTGTAGACCTCCTGTGTTATACCCGCTGCTCAGAACACAGAGACCAACCTACGGTTAAGAATCTTGCCCAAGGATTACTAAAAGGATAACTACACCACTGAGAATGGCCAGTCCATCTTAGCCAGCTCCTAGAAAAAATGTTATTATTATTTATGAAGTGCAATATAATTATATTCATTATTCTTGTTTTTTATTACTTTTTATATGTATGCAACTGCTATAGAGGGGGGCGGAGATACCAGAGGTCGATTAGGAGAGGGCAACTCCTATTGATACAATTAGTATAATGATTATAGTTTTGCAGTAAGCCAACAAGTATGGATGAAATGGCAAAATCTCAAACAAATATTTATAATTATAAATAAATAATGTATAAATACTAAATACATGTAGTGCCCTTTCAGTAACCTGTGATCTCTGACCACGCAGTGTTACAGGCAGGCAGTATACCGTATCTATCTAAATAGTCTAGTTGTCTAATAAAGAGGATTTTTAGATTTTTAAAGTTGTAGAAAGCGCAGCAAAAGACTTAAAAAACAATTATTTTTGTAAATAACATGTAAATAGGTGTTGGTATGAATAAACAACTGCAAAAATATGAATGCCTGTGGAGATCACTCTTGGTCGCATCAATGTAGCGTAATATATTGATGTAAGACTTTATAAGTTATACTTTAAGTATTAAGAATACCATAGAAATGTACTGCTGAACCTGTATGCTATTTCAAAGGATTATTAGAAATCAGAGATCAACATCCAGTTACCATCTAGTACTATAGAATAAGTATGTTACACTATTGCTAAAGATTGTTAGCGTTACTTGGAACTGTGTTTACTTCCAAAATGTGTATCCCACGTATCACTGAACGCCAATATATCCCAAGCCAGGGGAGCCAAGGGTCAACTTTCAAGTGAAAGCCAATCAAAACAGAACTTAAATTGCCCTGCGGTATATTGACGTATTGGTCACGCAGCAATATTTTTTTTACAGGATCTGACTCTATTTTTTAGTAACATCCTCCATGATAAAAGTTAATACGAGAAGCATGTTTTAGTTTAAAATTAGTTGTTATTAAAGCCAACAGTTTCGACCAAGAATCCCTTGGTCATCAGCAGCGTAAAAATATAAACTGAAAATTATGACATGATTGTATATATATGCATCTATATGTAAGAAATAAACTACAAAAGCCAAGAGATTATAATTAATCTTGGCTTTTTTGGTTTATTTCTTACATATAGATGCATGTACAATGTATATACAATCATCTCATAATTTTTAGTTTACATTTTTACCCTGATGATGGGCCAAGGGATTCTTGGTCGAAACTGTTGGTTTTAATAACAACTAATTTTAAACTACAACATGCTTCTCATGTTAACTTTTATCATAAAGCTACTTGCCCGTATA
>JAOQGN010061268.1:0-12526 GCA_027564295.1 Himantozoum antarcticum
GCCAGTATTATCATCATCATCATCATTACCATCATCATCATCATCATCATCATCATTACCATTACTGTCATCATCGTCATCACCATTACCATATTATCATCATCATTACCATTATTATCATCATCACCATCATCATTACCATTACTTGTATAGCAGATGACTATGTATAGCTTTGTGTAGCAGATAACTATTGTAGCAGATAACTTCTGTAGCAGATTATTTGTGTAGCAAATATGTATAGCTTTGTGTAGCAGATAACTATTGTAGCAGATGACTTCTGTAGCAGATTATTTGTGTAGCAAATGACTTGTGTAGCAGATTACTAGTGTAGCAGTTAACTAGTGCAGCAGATAGCTTTGTGTAGCAGATAATTAGTGCAGCAGATAGCTTTGTCTAGCAGATAACTTGTGTAGCATATAACTTGTGTAGCAGATGACCCGTGTAGCAGATTACTTGTGTAGCAGATAACTAGTGCAGCAGATAACATGTGTAGTTGCCGTTGCTGTAAGACAACCATTTGGACCCAATCATTTGCTGGTGTCATTGCATTGCATACCCATGGATAGGCATAGCTCTCTAAATTAATCAATTGCACCTGCTGTGTTTGTAGCTGGGGCTATAGTTGGAGCTGCTATACTGAGAGGTCTAGCTAAGGTGACTGACCATCAAGAGAGTGTAGATGTTAGGACTTCATATCTCAAGAACTCACAGTAAGTATGTCTGGGTATTGACAGCATTTGGCCAGAGAAAGTACATACTAATGAGAAGCAACACTTTACCTATTTCCATTATTCTCCCAAGTTTCCCTCTCAGTCCTCTCCTAGTCTCCCTCCTCTCCCTTACTCCCTCTCTGCCTCTTCCATCCTCACCCGCCCTCCCTTCTCTGCCTCTCTGCTCTACCTCTCTGCTCTAGCTCTCTGCTCTGCCTCCCTGCTCTGCCTCTCTGCTCTGTCTCTCTGCTCTGCCTCTCCGCCTCTCTGCTCTGCCTTTCTGCTCTGCCTCTCTGCTCTGCCTCTCTGCTCTGCCTCTCTGACCGTCTGCCGCTCTCCCTCCCATTCTCTCTCCCCCGCTCTCTCCCTCTCCATCCTCTCCCACCCTCTCTCCTCCCTCACCCACCCTCTCTCTCTCCCTCTCCCACCTTCCCGAACTCTCTACGTCTCCCACTCCCCATTTTTAAGCTAGAATTTTATTTCTCAGTAAGGTTGATTGGAAAGTTAGCGGTTGCTTGCCCAACCCAACCCAAGTCACTTTAATTCCATTATATTTGTTCTCCATATCCCTCAACCATTTCACTGTACAAGAGGTTATTAAACGGGAAGTTTATATCTACAATGGTGCTCTAAACTGTACAATTGCAGGCAGTTTGAAGCTTTAGCCAATGATATACTGAACTGTTGCTGGGCTAAAGACCGTCAGTATACCTCTAACATGCTGGTGAGAGAAGCACCTAACTGGGGTAACTGTTCTGTGCTCTCCATGGCTTACAACACTGAGATAGAAGAATTCCTGGCCCACCCCGCCTGCTACAAGAAACTAAACAAGATCTGGAGAGGAGATATCTCACTAGGAACTCCACTATGGAGGGTACAAATTATGTCTCATGTATAGTTTTTCAGCATTAAGTATAGTGCGTTTGCATCATAGATTCTGTAGACTTTACACACAGTTATACCATGTATCAACCATTGCCACAGTTACTCTTGCATCTGTCCACATACCCATATGTCAGATGCATGTATGCTGTTAATGCTTCTCATTGCCTAAGCCTGTCCCTCCAACTGCATAATATAAAGCAGATTGCACTCTACTTAATTCCAATCACTCATCAGAAGGTGAGCTTGAAGAGCGTGAATAATCACTGTCCTATATATGTTACTAAACTTTGGAAAGTGCAATCATGACCTGCATTAACAGGTCCAACGCTGTTGAACGGCAAATTAAACTTCAAGGTGATGGGCCTATTACAATAACAATGCTTACTGTATGAAACCTGTATTAGCTTTTCACACTTGACACTGTGAAACAGAAAACTGATACCTGAAACCCATATCAATACATGTTTTATGTCTTGAATGCATGAGTGACATATCCTGAATATTCTTGACATATTATATTACATGCTTAGATGGTATTTCAGAGAAAAGTATATTACTGTATTCATTGATGGAGTTTGAGGCTCTAGGGTTGCCTGCTCTAGAGGAGTTTGTTCTAGAGTTGTCGGTCTAAAAGGTGTCTGTTCTAGAGTTGACAGCTCTAGATTTGTCTGGTCTAGGGTTGTCTGCTCTAGAGTTGTCTGCTCTAGGGTTGTCTGCTCTAGAGTTCTCTGTTCTAGAGTTGACAGCTCTAGATTTGTCTGGTCTAGGATTGTCTGCTCTAGGGTTGTCTGCTCTAGAGTGTTGTCTGCTTTGCAGTTGTGCACGTTGGAGTTGTCTCTTCTTGCGTTGAGCAGACAATTCCAACACCGTATGCCTACTGGTCTATGGTACATTATCCATTAACTACCACATTACCCAAACACAATTGCCCAAGGTATTGATAAAAAAACCTGCACCGGTTGAGAGGTCTGAAATCCCAAGCCTATGGTCGAGTGATTAAGTCTTATATTGATATAATTTCTAGCTGTTCACAATGATGGGATGCTAGAGAGCCCTTTTGTGATTTTAATTTGATGTAGGGTAAGTTGCCATTGGAATTAATTCCATGCCAAGAGAAATCATTTCATTCCATTTCCAGTAATTATGTTACAGATTATCATATTTGCCATCATGCCAATCACTGTCTTCCTGCTGAGGTTTGTGCGTAAGAGAGACACTGACCCACGTATGGACGAGCGACAGGGTGACCCTCTGTACACAGATGATCTGAACAAGTGCGACTCAGAAGACCGATCTCCCAACACAATCAAACACTTGATTGAAGTAAAATGCTGTGTTGCCAATGATTATGAAATATCTTATTTTCAAGCTATGTACAGAGCTTTCAGATCTCCAATCGTAAAGTGCATTCACTATTCCGTAAGTAAATTTGCAAGTCTGGTGTTAGTAAGATTGGCCGCTTCTCTGCACTCAAGTATCATGATCATTGTTTCCAATATTACAATTGAACTATGGGTGCCTACTGTTCCTTTTCTATCTCTCACTTTCACTAATAATGGGCCTTTGATGCTAATCACTGTTTGAAAGGACTTACCCTGTCTCAGGGCCTTTTCGAAGGTTAGGTGGGTCCGAAGGAAAGATAAAGAGGTCCCTCTGCAACTTAGCATATGCGGAAGATTATCTACTCTCATTTTCTGAATGTTTACAACTTTCACTTTATATAATAATGTGTGCTTGCTACAAAACAATGCATAAATACGGCCAAAAAAAGAGCTTATGTATGGAGGTAAACACTTGCATCGATCGACTAAATGATACGGTCCTCTTTGTGTTTTCCTTCTGTTTCAGCCGACCTCTGAATAGGGCCAAGAAATAAGGCAGTCACTGTCACTGTTGCTATTAGTATTAGTTATTAATACTTGTAGGAACTATGCTTACTAATAGTAATTACTTATTACTATTATTATTACTAGCACACTACATGTCTTTATCTCTTTTTAGCTGCAGTTTATATCATTTCTGATTATCTACTCACTGTTTCTGATGACTGAGCTCGGACCCTTGCCTACAGTTACCACCAATACCACCAATGCCACCAATACCATCAATGCCACCAATGCCACCATTGCCACTGCTGCTTGTGGCACGTGCTGCCTGGCAGCCTCCCGTATCGGATGTCTGGAGCTTGTCACCTACTGTTGTGCCTTTGCTAACTTCCTGGATGAAGTGCGACAGGTATGCAGTCAATATAGTCTTTGGGATGCAGTCAATATACAGTGCTTAGTATGCAGTCGATAGATAGTCTTTGATATGCAGTCGATAGACAGTCTTTGGTATGCAGTCGATAGACAGTCTTTGGTATGCAACCGATATATGGTCTTTAGTATACATCCAATACGCAGTCTTAGGTACTTAAAATATATACAATATTTGGTATGCATATTATGATAAGCCCACTGATACTGCTTGCAGTTGTATTGGTAGTGCAACTCTGACAAAGTTGTTGCAAAATTTCATGGGTGTAAAAGCTAAATCGTGGTCACATGTGTTGTCTTACCCTTGTCAACGACAGATGGTAGGAACAAAGCAGTGTTGGGTTGTTCCGACAAGAAGCAGGCTCTCCGCCATTACGATGCATGCAAAGGTTTAACTCCGCTCATCCAAGATTGGCAACCACTTCAGAAATGAAAATTAATGGGCTGTTTTTTATTTCCGAAGCAATTATCATTGATTAGTCCATCACATGCCAATAATATTGAGCTAAACTGGTAGGCAAAAATTTCTGTGAGTATTAATTTGCACCACTCCAAGACCAGAAATATCTTTATAGTAGCTCTCAAATTGGAAAATCAATTTGTCAAATTTCATTTACTATAGACCTCAATTAATAACAGTAATTAATCTAAATATGCTGAGATGGTAAAGGAAATAATTCATTTGCCATGTTGACAATTAGGGTGCCATAGAGATACGGGATGATCGCGATGAGTTAATATTTCTTATATTATTTGTAGCATAATTTCATGCACCGGCATAGTCCATCATAGAGCAGTGGGTTGGCAATGTCATAGACATAGACCAGCATAGACCGGTGGGTTGTCAATGCCATAGACATAGGCCGGCATAGACCGGTGAGTTGTCAATGCCATAGACATAGGACAGCATAGACCGGTGGGTTGTCAATGCCATAGGCATAGGCCGGCATAGACCGGTGGGTTGTCGATGCCAGCTATAAATATTATTAAATTTATTCAAGAAACTCAGTAAGCAAATAATGCTTTATTTAGGCATTGCATCGGTGCATTCGGAGTTGTCTGATTCCAACAGCTTGGCATCGCATCACGATCCGGTATCTCGAAGGCACCCTTAACAATTGTGAATGTTGATAAAATATTCTTTATAAATTATTTGATTTGCTTTATAATTTTGCTTAAACTTTTGGACGTCCTCTCTCTGTGAAAATTCATATTAAATGAACGAGTTTATGAGTTTTTTAAACCTATAAAATCTCACTTGCATATGTGTCAAACCCACTACATGCCCCCTCCCTTGATGAATGACAGCTTGGACAGGTTGGCAAGTAGTGAGTTATTCAGCACCCTCTACTTGGAAAGCGGGTACTGCCAGGGACTTCCGGATGCGGATGATCAGGAAAACTCTGCTTTCACTACCAGGTTGAGGTTGTGGAAATGGAAAATCCTCCCCTTTGGCATCACTATTGTCCCCGCTACCTTTCAGTGCCTCATGGAGCACATGCTACAGGGCCTAGTCTGGAGGTCCCTCTTGATATGCTTTGATGACTTTATCGTCATCGCCACTGACTTCAACACACATCTTGACTGGCCGGAAGAGGTGTTATCCCGACTAAATAAAGCCGTCCTCAAACTCAACCCCTGCCTGTGTGAGCGTATGCAGTCGGAGATTAGGTATTTAGGCCATGTAGTCAATGATGAAGTAGTAGCAACATACCCCAAGAAAGTTTCGGCCATTTAAAGTTGGCCGACCCATACTGCCATCAAGGAAATGCAAACATTCTTGGGAATGGTCGGAAACTACCGGTAGTGCATTTTTCAACTTCGCTACCAGAGGTAAACCTCTGGGCAAGTTGATGTGCAAGGGTGCCACTTGGGAGCGGAATTTTGCTTGCCAAGCCGCATTTGAAGGGCTGAAGATCAGGCTGATGACTGCCCTGGTGTTAGGATATCCTGACTGTAAGGAGATCCTTACCGTAAAGAAGCATATATCGTCGACACCGATGCCAGTGGAGTCGGTACAGGAGCTGTATTGTCCCAACTACAGAAAGGAGTGCAGCGAGTGATAGCATATTATGGCAAGACGCTGTCACCGGCTGAGCATGATTACTGTGTGACCCGCCGGGAGCTACTTGCCGTGATCCAAACTGTCAAACACTTTCGGGTTTACCTCTATGGGCAGGCTTTCAAACTAAGGACCAATCAAGCCTCCCTTATGTGGCTATGCAGGCATAGCGTGCCATCATGCCAAGTCGCCCATTGGTTGGAGACCCTCTCTGGATTCCAATATCTATTAGAACATAGCGTCGGGAACAAGCATGGAAACGCTGATGGACTGAGCAGACAGAGCTGTGAGAACTGCAGACTGTGATGACCTAATAGAGCAGAGAAACGGAGGGCCCACCCGGAAAGAAGTTGAATTCAGTGCTGAGTAGTTGGCTTTAAAAGCAGTCTAGCCTACCAGACAGACCCCACAACTTGTGCCAAGACCGGGTGGACCACCACTGCCTGGTGGTTTCCTGAGACTTCTGAATGCCGTGGATGAGACCCCCTACCCCAAGACCAGAACTCTCTCCCTTGGTTGAGGATCAGGCCCACGGAATCGGAACAGTAGTCCAGATTTATGAGATAGTCCAGGATAGAGTAGAGTTGAGCACAGAGCAGTTGGAGATAATAGGATCTGAATTCAGACTGCTTTACAGGTTGAAAGACCCATGAGGTTCCGGTTGGATGGGGTGCTAGAGGTATCCAGCACAATGCATGACAAGCCAAGGTGGTACACTGTGTGCCCGATTTATAATATAAGTGTACTGATCAGTAGTGTAGAATGTGAGTCATAGTGGCATAAGCAAGACCCTGGAGCATTTACTCCTGACTTGGTACTGACCTCAGATGGCGGCCGTCCAGACTTGCGAGGTGTGTCGACCCGAGAAAAATAGTTAGGACCATTCCCCTGGGCATCTCACTGCATAACAGACTGGGAAACCTTGGCAGAAAGTGATCGTCGATGTAGTAGGACCCCTGCCAGAAACCCTAGGTGCAACTGTTGGACTGTGGTACAGGGGACAGCGTCAAGACTTGTGAGGTGTGTCAACCCAGAAAGAATAGCTAGGGCCATTCCTCTGAGTATCGCACCAGATCACAGACTGGGAGACCATGGCAGAAGGTGATCATCAATGTAGAAAGACCCCTGCCGGAAACCTCCAGAGGCAACTGTTGGATTGTGGTACTTACCATTTCACCGGGTGGCAGGATGCCCTAGCCATTCCAGAACCCACTACCTCAGTGGTGGCCACCAAGCTAGAAGAGAGAGTGCTTCGTTACCTGGAGATACCAGAGCAGATGTGTCTAGACCAGAGTGCACATTGAATTGGCCTTGATGGAGGAGCTACATCAATTGTGGTGCATAGGGTACCCAGCATGCTCCCTTCTGGATCTAAGCTTCAGAGACGGCAGAGGGGCACCAATGCATCCTCAGAGAATCCCTGAAGACCCTGCTCCTGCAGCAACAGCAGGAAGATTGGGATTTGTTACTAACCCAACTCATGAGAGCGTTCGGAGGAACACTTCACAATACTGCTGGAGAAATGGCAAATTTCATGATGCTAAGTTGGAAACTCCGGTTGCCAGTTAGTTACAAAGATTCCCCTAGTCGGAGGCTACACCATTAAGGAATGAGTATGCCCAGGCAAGGAATAGGTGCCTGGATCAGACCCATGACTTACTGTGACAGCTGGGAAAAGAGGTCCGGCAGGAAGACGCCGGCGAGCCGCTCTTATTTCATCCTGGTGATCTTGTCCTCCTGGATGAAGAGAGTCCTTGGAGCAGTTGGGATCCGACACTACCATCCAAACTGAGGAAATCTCATCAGGAGGTGTCAACCTCTCCCAACCATACTTATGAAGTTCAGAGCAGTGGCCGGAACTCTATACAGAGTGAATACCGACTCCAGTTGCATAGTGTCCACACCATTCCAGAAAGACCTACAGTTGAGCAAGCCAGACCTTCTCCCAGAAGGCCAACCATCAGGAGTCTTAGGCACACTGTCACCCCGTTCTATCAGAGGAGATCATCCCTCACCCAGTAGAGAGGCTCTCAACCCCAGTTTGGCCGACTGGACCCCCCCCCCGAAAAGGAACATTTTCACCACAAAAGCCAAACTTTAACTGAGCACCCCGGATAACACCATCCCATCCAAAGTAAGGTGGGAGCTACTCCTTCAGAAGTCCACAACCGAGAATTACTTCCAGATGAACCGGCACCATTCCCACATTCCTGCTTGCTACCTGGGTGTAGACCGACTCATATGCCGGACGATGGGATAACCAAGTCAGCTGCCCTCAGGCCCACCCCTATCGAATGGAGGACCTCCCCTCATGACAAATCATTCAGAAGAATGGCCACCTTTAACCCACCCTCAAGATACCACTACAAGACTATAAAATGCACAGGAGCAAATGTGTCAGTCGAACCCTAGCCCTCAGACAGAGCAGATCTAAAGACTGAAAATACTTTCTTTCAAGACAGCTTGAAACATCTTGCCAACTACATGGAACCGGAAGTTAAACCAGCTTGCCCTCCAGTGACTATCCCACTCCATGAGGATGAAACTGCAGAGCCACTAACACAGCCCGACACAACGACAGTAGATGTTCTGGAGGAATTTCAGGTATTTATGCTGAACTCCGCTACTCTAGAAAGTGACCCCACTGCAGATACTTAGGAGGATGCCTCAACTTTAAGAGTAGCTGAGGAGAGGGATCCCCTACCCCCAGAACACCCTCCACTGGCTCCCGAGGTCGTGACATTTGCAGAGGAGTTGAGGACTCCAGTGGAGGCTCTCGTAGAGGCCACCGGATTAATATCCGAGATCCCCGCCAAGTACCAGGACCAGAGGTCAACACCACCTCCCCTCCAGTGCTTCCCTCCCAAGCCGACTCTGTGGAATTGGAACCAAGACTGGACATTGTCATCGAGGAAGAGGAGGAACCATGGCAAGAGGCCATTCTCTTCCCTGCAATCTCCGCTCCGGCCTCACCCCTCCCTCGACCTGTAAGTTGTTTGTCAGGTGGCATTACCAACCTGACAACTCCCTGAAACCACTATGCAAGGAGAGAACCAGAAGCCAACTCAATCGTGGGTTTCATCTGACACTCACCGCTCCATACAGGAAGCTATAGCTCATTTGTTCTTAACCTCTTGCTCACCATTCCCCATTTTTCCAAATCCCAGTTCAAAAATTCCCCACCTTTCAAATCATATTTAGGTTATCATTATTACACTGTAAGTTTGTACAAACATCTAACAAATTTTATATTGGCAAAATAATGGTTGCCTCAAGGAGTTATATCTCCTCCCAGTGGAGGGGAGTTATTTGTTTGTTTCCCATCAATCAAACAAACTTATTAACTGTTTTCATGCATGTACATTATTATTGAAATAAACTTTGCTCTGTCTGTTAGGAGTTGCAAGGATCATTTACTTTGTCTCACTGCTTGTAGTTATACTTGCAGCATTAATGGTGCAATAATGGCCTACGGTAGCATTAATGGCAATACAAAAAAACAAGACCTCTCTGGCGGGTCCCAAACTAGGTGGTAAGTTTATCAGCCCCTTGGCGAATACAACAATGGATGAAGACAGGTGAGGAAGTAGAATATAACATTGAGTGTCAATTTAAGCATGTATCTACTTTGGTAGGAACGCAAGAACTGAAGCATACTGAGATATGGCAACATTACTATCAATGGTAGCTGGCCCATTAAGGGATTAAATGTCAGTAATGTATAATGTTCATATACATATATGGCATGCATTGCAATATAATAAAGCGGAGTTAAGTAGATAATTATGTAGAGTTTATTGCAATGCCACTGTATAGTGAAGTGTCCATATATTCTCAGCCCATGGTTAATTTGATAGATCTTGGCTAGATAATAGAAGGCAGCTGTCTACATCTGTAGGGTACCTCTGCAGCCAGCATATAAGGTGCTTCTATCATCTGGGAAGTTATCTGTCCTTTACTAGTCTGGGTGTAGGTGTCTTCACCAGTGCCGCTGGAAGGCTGGCAGTTGCCTACACAACCAAGATGCAAGATTGCACATCCATAACATTATTGTACAATGTATATACATGTATAATCCCACAACGGGAGGCAAGCGGAGCGAGCCATTAGTCGTTCTATGACAATGCATGAGAATACAGGTAAACACAAAAAAGCAGTCTGGATATCAGATGCCCTTAGCCTATTTCCATCAACAACGGGAGGAAGTATGTGCGAACCTATAACCTGTAACGCTAAGGTGCCAACTGCGATATGGAAAACAACAAACTGAAACAAATTTATGCATTTCCCAATGTAATTGTTCTCTTCCATTTCTAAAGTTTGCCTTAGTTATGACTCTAAATAGCTGTTATTACCCATTGCAATTCCGGTAGAATTTACAACATATGCAGAAACTATAAAACTTACGGTAATTTTGTAAAATTAATACTTGCTATCAACTTCATTGAGTAGACTGTGATCAGTGCATTGACGATAATTTTCTACAAGCATTAAAATATGTAAATCAATGGTGTGTACGACAGCTTGAGAACTAAATTCTACTTTCTTCAATATGTTTTTCACATCTCGCTTGCCACAAGAACATAGCCTATGTAGACTGTGATAGCAACGATTTTTATATCAATTGTACAAGGTTCTATCATTTACAAATTGCTTATATCGGGTATATGGTGAGGTGCTTCCACAGTCTATGATATTGTAACAACATACAAGCGAATTAGTTGATTTCCATCATGAGAGTGATCAGTAGCTATTCAATTAATTTTCTTATTGTCATTTGTTTGTGTTTACTCTATAAGTTTCTGGGCAATATTTGTCATACACCAATTGAAAGTTGTTATTTATGCCTTTCCAACCATAATTACAATTATATGTAGTCTTACTATATGTATATATATTATATACTTATTATATTATATATGTTTTATGTCTATAATAGTATATACTATATATACTTCCACACGAAATTACATACTTGTCAAGCAATTTCATGTCTACTAAGATATTCTGTTGTTATAAATAAATACATTGCAATAAATTTATTTATTTATTATATTTATTTATAGTGGAATTTGATATAATATTATTACAATAAAAGCATTTTTTACATATCAGGCCCCTATATGCATAAATACTGTAAACAATAAATAAATTATTATAGTTTATAAAAGCAATCCAACATTTAATACAGAAAATGTGATCAAGGAGTTGATTTGATTGATCCTATAGACCTAATATATAATATTATAAGTAATATATTATGATTATTATTGCTACTATTACCAGTACACAATCATTCAGATATTTTTCATTCATATGTATAATCATTCATTATACATTAAAATGACATAATTGAATTCATAATTAGAATTCATAATTTTAATTTTTTTTGGGCCACACTCAGTTAATTGATAGGTCTGTGTCCACTCGCTCATGCCATTTTGAAGTCAATAAATCAAAATCCTCACTCACGCCTGTTACAAATACTAGTAAATGCAAAAATTAATAACCCACTAACTCTCGGTGTAATAGATCATAACCCTTTGTGATTGAGCCAGTATAAAATTTTATTACCGGCACTCACAGGCGAATCCATGTCTATTTGCAAGTTACAGTTCAAAAAAGAGTGAGAACCAAAGGCACTACATGGGGCAACTATGTGGGCCTATGCAACCCCAAACCACAATCTAGAAACAGACTATTTCCAACTGTAATTTTCGAAGTGTCAGTAATCCTTCTAATAAACAAAACAAACAAAACTTTGTAAATTTCGCCAAAAATTTATTTTTAGCTAGCCATTCATATGTATTTTTGACAATTATATAGTGTTCTCGCATGCATGAAAAACATACATAAATAACTTCGCGCTCATGTCTAGCAGAATTGATTTTTAGAAAATAAATTTTTTCTTCCCTCACTTAACTTTTGAACTCCGTAAAATTAAACGGTAAATAAAATGTCTCGCTCACTCCCAAGTGTAGGTGAAAAATGTGGACACAGACCTAGCAATTAACTGAGTGTGACCTTATGTGACAATTAAGAAATTTACTATTATTATACATGTAGCTATTATGTATATTAAATATTATTATTATTAATATTAATTAATTAATTAATAGATATTGTCGGGTACAATGACAATACTATTAATTTAATATATTTATATAAATATTAATTAAATAAATCTTGAGAAACGTAAATGTCCCCCCACATCCAGTAAAGGTTTTTTCTATTTATTTATCTTATCATCCTTTGAATTTCATTTTTAAATATCTTTTCATTTTTCATTATCTTTACACTACTGAAACCGACAGTTTCCCTTCCGACCATCGTGATCCATGATTCTGTCATTTCTAGTTTATATATGCAATATATAAGATACATATAATATAATTTCATTAGTGAGACTTCTGCAGTTGCTATTTTTTACCAGGAGACTAATTTCCGGAGTAGAGTTTGAGAGTGCGCAGCTCAAATCACTTTTCACAGTCAGTCGGTTTCTTGCTTTGGTCTTGATGCTTAGCATGGTTGAAAACACATCTCACATTGGTCAGTCAAAGCAAATGGTATGAGGATTATCATATTAAATAATGTTATATCCTCCTTTTGTACGT
>JAOQGN010061379.1:0-12526 GCA_027564295.1 Himantozoum antarcticum
AAAAATATTTGTGTTTAAAAAATTCAAAATGGCCGAATATTTATGCTAATGTTCTGTTTTATATGAAATAATATACAACACATCTACTGATTCCAAGAACCATTAAAGTATGTAGATGTTGTTCATAAACATATGGATGACACATTCAGTGACAAATATTACAGCATCAACCCATATATAGTGAATACAATAGGCATTAGTGTGACACAGCAACAAAAATCCATTGTCTCATAATAAAAAAACTGACCCACATTGGAAGTTCATAAAAAGTGTAAGCAAATACTCCATGCACAAGCAACTGATGAGCTGTAATTTAAAAGCTGATACAGCTAAAATGTGTTGCACCCAACTTAATGCTTCATATTAACAAATTATGAATATTGTATTATCGGATACACTGGTTGTGCTGTAACAGAAATTACGATAGTTTACATGAAAAGCCTTGCCAACCTGTATATGTCACATTTATTATATCACATACCTGACCAGGTTTCAACTCTGTATAGTTGGCAGAATACTGCAACTGGATAGTCTGTCCTCTAATTATGGCAGGACACATGGGATTCTGATGATGACGGAGGAAATCCATAGCCTCCCGCACATCAAACATCTCAACAAACGCCTTAAATACAAGGTTAACTACAGGATTAAAAGGCTTGTTAGACGGGGAATACGTCTTTACATGACAAATGAGCCAGCATAGACTGCATTCAGGATACCCTCTGAATACGAATTCTGGGATTTTCACCGGCTGGCACGTTAGAACTATTACTACCAAGACAAAAGCAGTAATTCAACGACTGTGTTATATTTATTTCAACTAATGGACAACCTTCATGCCTAGTGATGATTATCCATTGCGACTCTTTCAGTATACTATACAATGCACACTTTCAATTTGGGAAGTGATTCCAAGAATAATTACCAACTCAGATGAAAGCAAGGAGACAATATTATGAATTATTGTGCCAGTATTGTGCCCATACCTGTAATAATAATTAGACAATGATGCTTGGCATAAAACAAGGATTTAAATATCTAATGTTGCCTTTACTAAGCTCTAAGGTCCTCTAATTAAGTGAGCTTCTTGTTGAAGCAAGCCAAGCCTCCTGGTACTATGTCTCAATGGCAGAAGATAAACGTGTATACTATATTATTATATTAATTTGAAGACTCAACCTTCATTGTATGTAGTCATGTGGCATGTTAATCTGCAAGGGTAATGTACACTGGTCGTGTACTAATATAGGAAAGGTTGATGCTGGTACTGTTACGCTGGTGCCTATACAATGTTGATCAACTAAGGTGGCACTTTTAGTTATGATATTTATATCAGCAAAGCAACAGTCATACTGGCTTGCTACTTATGGCCTACAATCAGTGTCAGTGTAGTCAGTGTGGGCAGTGGTGTAGTGGTGTGGGCTGTAGTCAGTGTGGGCAGTGGTGTAGTGGTGTGGCTAGTCGGCTACTGGCCAACATCCAAAGTCAAAATTTCAAGCAGAGGTGTGTTCTAGTCAGGTGTGTATATAATAAAAATAAGAGACACCCTGCATATTCAGAATTTTACACCATAATCTTTTAACTTCAGAAAAACATTGCATTTAAACCTGTCCAAAACACTGTAAAACTGCAATTTAGTGATGACATCACTCAAATGTTCATCGAAAGAGAATCAAGTTCGAAATGCGGGAATTGAACAATAGAAAGGCAAACAAATTTGTCTACAAAATTAAACCGTTGGCCGACATCACACAACATGTAGTGGTGTCGGGACCCTTATATAGGGCAAGGGTACTAGAACCTTGGTTGTAGTACCCTTGCCCATCTCATATCCTCCCGGCTAAATATATGTATAATGGGTACTTCAATTTATCATACCCTATAATAGTCTATACCATACCCATATCCCTAAATAAGGGTTATGAGAGTTGTCTATTATGAGAGTTCACTATTAAGAGTTGTATTTCCCAGGGAAAGATATAATTTTAGTGAAAATGTCAAATCTAATTGTGAGTTTCTGCATTTCATCACAGTGAATGTATGTTACTATGTTTGTGCGCTCAGTAACTTTTATGGAAGGAGTTCATTTCAACCTACAATAAACATCAACAGAAAAAGCAACACTAACGCAATCTATTATGGGCAACAATTTAACAATTGAAATAAGAGTTCAGAATTTTTTCTTAATATTTGATATGTAATTAATAATTCACTTATTCAATACGTTATTCTTTGATTTGGATGAGTTATTTTTTACTTCTCTCCCAACAAATGCACAACCTCGGTTTACATGATATGAGAGATTGAGATCCAGGTTAACGATTTGGAAAACCTAATCACTCTTGGACTACAATATTGCAAATTGATTATGATGATGATAGACTGAAGTGAAACTGAAAGAGAATCACGTGATTGATCAAGGAGTTACAGTGGGAAATACGATAACTCCTTGGTTTGATCATCAATCAAGGAGTTTTTTTTATTTAATTTGGAATTGATCTAAATATTATGTTTTCTACATTTGTGCTCATCGACCCCCATCCACAAGCCACCTCATCCAACGAGGCTACTGACTTTACAGAGTACACAGACGTACCTTCATCATGATGATCTGCAGGAACTAAATAAATTTTGACAGTTTCAGTATTTAAAGTTGTCATTCCCTAGAGTATTATTAAGTGGTATGGGATATGATAAATAGAGGTACTGTACCCAAATATAGTGATCACCGTATATTTTATAACACCTTACATGCATATTCACTTTTCCACAATTGTGGACTTTTCCACAAACTCATTTGCAAGTAGGCTACCATTATTATTAGTGAGCATTTGATCAAACACTGAGCTACATTGTAGCTCGCCCTATCACACCTCTGATAGATTTATAAGATAAGGTTTGATAATTAGATATTGACTAAGTATAATCATTAGCTGGTAGTAGCAGTAAATTACAAATTACAACTACATGTAAAAATAAACAAATATAACATAAAATAAACAACCTAATGATATTTACAAGCTTAGAATGGAGTAGTAGCTAGAGATATCACATTTCATGGGTCTGGCAACAGGGTTCCAGACTCAAGTCCCTAAGTCAAAAAGCTATACTGCATTGTGAACATTTTCAAGTTGAGTTGAGATCAGCGAGCCTTCGGCAATAAGCGCGGCTTCGGTAAAAATCGACTAGCGTAAACGGCTAGATGGAGACAAAGGCAAACCGAAAACCATGCTGAAGACGGAGATGAGGCAACCAAGACTCCCTTGCACGACCCCGACACACCTTCACATCCGGGAGCACCCTTTGCTTATCCTGACTTGGCCGTGGCCCAAAAATGGCGTATTAGTCGCCTCTCCTTTAGGGCCACGACGCGATCAGGTAAGCTCAAGTCAAAGAATACTATTATTGTGCTGATGTGCAAAAATGGTTCGGGGAGTCGTAACACGGTTGCGATGTGGTGGGCTCATTGCCAAAAAATTGTTTCTGTAAATCTGAATATTTATCTGGCTGTGACTGTTACAACTAGTTGCAACAAACCATTGCACCCATCGCGGTGAAAGAGCATTAATATTCAGTTTGCTGTACAACGCATATTATATTAATTGTATTATACTAGTACTGGCAATGCAAATTTACTAGGAAAGCGCGTGAATAGCTCTTAGGCTATGGCTATGGCTATGGCTTTGTTTTAATTTTAAACAAAGCCGCACCAGCATTGACATGACGAAAGTGAAGTCAATAAAACTATGGTCTGAGACTGACATAGTTTCACTTCAGTAGCAGAGAGTGTGCTTTGCCCACTACTATTTGCCATCTAGAGCAATGATATTACTGTAATACATTTGCTCAGCCCCGTAGAGGTGGAAGCAGTGCTAGTTTTGGATCTCTAGGGCCTAGGCTAACAAGCCAGATGGCATCTTACTAGATCTGCTATCAGCATTTGTTGTAAGTTGTCGCCCAAGTCACACAGTCTAATGCAGTAGGGCAAAAATCCGCAATTGGCCTGGTCTATTTACAGGTCAGTCTAGTTGCCTATTACCATGAGAGAATCTAGGGGTAAGACAACTCCAAGTTCAATACTCAAAGCAGCCATTCCCAGAATATTGCAACCCCAGAACATTTCAATCCCACACAACATTCTGGGATTGAGAAGACAGACATCCCCAGAATGTTCGTGTGTTTGGGGGTGGTTAATCCACCTCTGGTGCTAGGCATAACCTTGGATGGCAAGTGGATAATTGAATCTCAAACAGCTAATTCCAAAAAAGCGATTGTAAAGACCAATCTGCTAAAGTCTCTAATCTTTAACGGACTGGATATTCCCATTGCATTCGAAGTACTAACCACAGTTATCATGCCGAAAGTATGCTACTTTTTATACTTTAATGGGACATGTCTCCCCCAAACTAATAACTGATAACAGTATGAAAATTATACGTCATGTACCATTCCACTGCTGAATGGCTACATGCATTCAGAAACATCCCCTCAAAAACCATTGTTATGCACCCAAGCCAGACTGAGGTTAGCTGGTCAACTGTTAATACTCAGTACCAGCAATTTAGTAAAACCAATACAAGGAGTAGCATTGCATTCTCCTAAATTCTGAACTAGCCAAACTAGCTAAGGCTCACCATGTAAGTCAGCTCACCTTACCAGACCTTATGCTATTATCAAAAAGGAAAATTGCCTCCTACATCCTAAACTGATGGTTAGCTAGATGGAACACTTCGCAACACTTTACACCAGCAATGGCTGATAACACTAAGATCATTAGGCACTAGTTGATCAAGTATAGTACAGCATCCAGCACTGGTGTTGCCGACGTATGATGAACCACGCTTATTGAATATAGCATTCCTATGAGGGAAAGTTCACAATCTATCTGACAGCCACCATATCGCATGGGACCTGAAAAAAGGCTGAAACAGAGAAGAAAATGACAGAGTTGCTCCAGAAGGGCATGACAGAGCTTGGAGTTCCTCTGTGGTCCTAGTTATGAAGAAGGACCAGTCATGGTATTTCTGGCAATCATGGCATCGATTGTAGGAGATTGAATGCTGCCAAGCAACAAGATGCCTATCCCCTCCCCGGATAGATGAGAATATGGATGCTTTAGCTGAAAGCAAATTATTTAGTACCTTTGACCTGGTAAGCAGATACTGGCAGTGCCGGCTGGATGAAGATGCCCTTTCGAGAAATTCCCGTTCATAACCCGGTCCGGTTTGTGGAAGTTAAAGGTCCTTCCTCATGGTCTCACATCAGCCCCTGACACAGTTCAGCGTCTGATGGAGGGAGTCTTGCAAGGGTTGCATTGGAAGTCTCTACTAGTGTACCTGGATGATAGAATATTCATAGCAGCAGATTTTGACACTCACTTACAGAGGATAGAAGAAGTCCTGTCACGTTCCTGTCCTTCAACGGGCCAGACTAACTCAAGTCATCTGGAACTCGAAGCCTGGTACCTGGGACACATATTCAGTGCAGGAGCTAAGTGTACCTACCGACCGCGATAAAATATCTGCCATTAGCGGTTGGCCAATGCCCGAAGGAGTCAAGCATCTACAGGCCTTGCCACTGAGTAAATTAACAGGAAAGGAGCTACATTGGATTGGGATTCTGCCTACCAGGCCGCTTTTAGGAAGCTCAAAGAAGAGATCATAACGGCCCCAGTTATGGGCTATCCTGACCCAAAGGGGACCCATGTGCTGGATATTGATGCTAGTGCGGTCAGCAAAGAAACAGTGTCCAGGTCCAAGAGGGGACTGAGAGAGTGGTAGCCTAACCTATATTAAGATGTCCTCGGCAGAAAGGAACTACTTCATGACTCAGAAAGAGTTACTAGCTGTAGTTAAGGCAGTCAAGCACTTCCGTCCCTATCTCTACGGACATGTGTTGAAACTCAGAACTGAACGTGTGTCTCTCATATGGTTGTGTCAGGAAGAGGGAAACTTCAAGTTAAGTGGCCTGCTGGTTGGGGATCTTGACAGAATTTAAGCACAAATTGAAGAACCGTGCCGGAGTCAAACATGAGAATGCTGACTGCTTGAGCAGGATGGTGTGCGAAGATTGCTGTCAATGTGGCCTCATAGAGAGAGGAAATGGAGGACCCAGCCGAGATCAAATAGAAGACAGTCCCGAGTGTTTTGCTTCAATAGCAGCCGACTCGCTCAGCCCCCAGTCACTCTTCCTCCTCCTGTAACTGCTGAACCACCGGATCACTCTCAGGGAGGAGGCAGCCTGGCGAGCTATCAATGCCATGGACAGAGCCCCCCCTTCCCTGAATTGGTTTGCCAACACCGGCTAAAGATCAGGCCAGCGGTCCTGGGCCAGTGGCTCAGATATTTGAGGTCATAAAAGGTGGAGATGAGTACTGAGCAGCTTGACTTGAGTGGTACAGAGTTCCGGCGATTGTACCGGCTGAAAGAACACATGAGAATTAAGAGATGCGATGGTGTGTTGGAAATCTCTACACCCATTCAAAGGAAGCATAGATGGTGTGCAGTGTATCCCACTGGACAGAGGAAGCTGCGGACTAGTGGTACTCATGTTATGACTCACAGTAGACTAGGCTGAACATTATTGGGGCTCTGACTCAATTTGTACTGGCCTGGTATGACGGCTGATGTCAGGCGATTAGCATAGAACTGCCATATCTATCAGGTGGGCAAGACGGGAGGCACACGGACCTCAAACATTGGCAATGGCTATTTGCAGGCAGACCATGGCAGAAAGTAGCCGTCGACCTAGTAGGACCTATACCAGAGACAATGAAAGGAAATTGCTCGATATTTGCTGGATACACCACTCACGGAACATTTCATCCGGTGGCAAAACGCTTGGGCTATTCCTAATGCCACGGACATGGTAATAGTCGCTGCTCTGGATTACCGGGTATTCTGTTATCTGGGTCTGCCGGAGCAGATACCTTGCAGGGCACCCGGGTTAAGTCCCATCACATGGATGAGTTATGTCAATAATGGAGAGTGTACAAGATCCACAACACCCCTTACCACCCTCAAGAAAATGCAATAGTGCAGCGCAACAGCCAAGTGTTGAGGGGCTCTCTGAGAGCCCTACTTCTACAGAGGTCAAAATGAATGGGATCTGCTGTTACCTAAACTGATGGGCACAATTAGAGGGACTCCCCATTCCATCACTGGAGAGACCACAAATTACCTAATGCTAGGAAGATAACTATGCCTACTGGATCATCTGCAGTGTTATCCACCTGAGACCCCATTACCAGAGTCTGAGTACGCCCAAAACTCAAGGAATGGTTAGAACAATCTCATGAGGTACTGGAGCAGCAGCAACAAGAGATCCACCATGAAGACACCAAGG
The DNA here is from genome assembly GCA_027564295.1 of Himantozoum antarcticum. Taxonomy (NCBI): domain Eukaryota; kingdom Metazoa; phylum Bryozoa; class Gymnolaemata; order Cheilostomatida; family Bugulidae; genus Himantozoum; species Himantozoum antarcticum. The sequence continues at coordinate 7,345 of JAOQGN010061379.1, forward strand.
AGCCTCCTATGTTCATCCCTGGATACTTAGTTCTGCTGGAGAACAGGCGGAGATGGAAAGGAGAAAACCCTAAATTACAACCTAAGTTTGTGCATCCTTATGAAGTGACCACATCCGGTCCTAACCATACCTACAAAATAGAGACAAGGACAGACCTCCATCCAGAATGAACGAAGGCTTAAAATATCCTGACCCAGTCCAGGGAATGCCAGCTATGCACCCATGACTATGGAACCCAGCAGGTGGCCCAATATGAAGGGAGCTACTAGGGTGGGAGTTAGACACCCCCGGAACTGGAGATGCTCTTGCCGGAGCCCGGAGATTTACCCTTGGCAAGGATTATTCCGCTCACGTTGGTAACATAGGACACCACTCAGTCCGGCTAGAGACCCGCTGAGAAATGCACGGGACTCAGATCCCTGTCCTCAGATCCACAACTCTGAAGATCTGAGGACAGCGCACAAAGTGCCCTGTCCTCAGATCTTGAGCATCCCATGGAGCTCGCCATCAATGACATTCCACCCTCCCTAGAGCAACAAGAAGGAATGGCTTCACATACCGGCTCATTATCCCAATGTTGACTGCTGGCTCCTGCTAAATACACAGAGCTGGTCCCAGGATCCCGGGGCCTCAGCCCCGACGTAAGTGGAGCTGACAACCCCGGGAATAGAAACCAGATTCCCAGGTTATTCAACCAAATGGGTGTGTCTTCACACAGAGCTGGTTGATAATGAGGCTGATTTAGATCCCAATGAAGTGCCACCTAAACAGACTTCTGTTGAAGAATACACAACTCATGCTCCTGACCCTATTCAAGCTATTCTGACTTACCTGCTGAGTATCATGGCCCAAAACCCTCCTAAATACCAGCCTGTGGTGCCCCCTGCAGACTTGTCCTTGAGGACGAACAACTCACACAGATGCTGCTGTGTGCAGTACCCTTACCTGAAATAGAGACAGGCCCGCCAAGTCCCTTTTCAGCAGAGCCCTCCCAACCCTCATGTCCAGTTCCCTCAACTTCAAATCTAGTTGAAGAAGTTTGCTCAACTGTAGAAGTAATCGGGGAAATGCTCCGATCCTGGAGACCCTCAGCTGGGTTTGTCGCTGGTGTTGCCAGAAGTGAGCCCAGCAGAGTTGGTGACAGGGAAGGCCAGAACAGCAGAGCCAGCAATGAAATGCAGTGTTCCCATAAATGGAAATAATATACACTTACCACCCACTGATAAACTTGATAATGTTAACTCTTCTCATCCAGCAGCCTATCTTTCGGCTGTGGTAAACTGATGTACTTCAGGGAGGTGGCTGGCTACCTCCTGGAGTTTACCAGAGAACTGGCAGAGGCTCCGAAATCTCCCAGCACTGGTTCGCCAGCCGAGCTGCTCCTCAAAGACACCACCCAGTCAGATAGTCAACCAACAACTCTTACTGTACTAAAATCTGGTCCCTCACATCTACCAGCTGCTCCTCCCGAAGAATCAGTAGCTGAAGACCCCTGGCAGGAGACTTCACTATAATTACCTACTACACAGTTCCCTGCCTCCCCAGAGAGAGTGAGGTGGGACTCCACCCTAGCACCCCTGGTAATCTGCAAGTAGCTATTCCCCCTTGGCAATTTTCTAACCAACCACAGTCCAAGGGTAGCCAACCACTGACCCCGGACTTGGGTCATCCGGCCACTCATCAAGCTATACGAGGCCATTGTGGGCCCTCATCAAGATGGATGTACATTATGCTGGAAGCAAACTAAGAGCACAAGAAAGGCTATTTCACACATCAAACAGCATTAGTTAAGATAATTTTGGAGTTGTGTACCTTGATCCTATTATAAGAGCACCAACAGGCCTGTGAGTGCTCTGTCCAACATGACAATGTGGAGTCCCTTGATTTACAAGATGGATGAAGAGGGCTTTGCACAATTTGCGGGGAGATGGGATGGCCAGACTCCCCTGCATTCCGTCCTTGCCCCTTGACCATTGCCGGTAGTTGGGGAGGTGACTCAGTCAACTATCCCTCCAACCACTGTTCTCCAATGCCTTAGCCCTTCCCAGTGAGAAAATTGGCTCCAGTGAAACCAGACCGAGAACCGGAATTTCCCACCATCGTAGTAGAACCGGCTAGGCGTCAGAGGAATACAGACCTATACAATCCTCCCTTCTCTCCACTGGTAGCCAGGCCTATCTAGATCACTGGTACCCTAGCGCCCCTCCACTCTTTGACCGAGGTGGAGGAGATTTGAAGGTAGATACAGTCCCGAGGAACACCCTGCTTCTCACTCCGCAAAAATGGCAGGCAGGCAATCTGAAGGAGCAGGCTCGACGACTAATGGCTGAGAGCAAGCAGCTGTGTGATGGCGCCCACCAACAGACATTACTGGCTGCCACGTTTAGACCACAAGTGGCAAAATTATTTGAAATGGCTGAGGAAATGTATGGACAGAAGGATGTATAACAAGACGGATGCATACCTACAGACATATGCGAACAATAGTACCTACTGAGATATACCTGAGCAAATACACATACAATTGCACTCACTGATGATTTGGATATAGACGAATACTTAGCTGCACAACTCCGGTATTCCGCTAATGGGGGAATGTGTGATGGAATTACACCACTTCCCACCTCCTACTTGAGGTCCCTGACTATATGCTTGCATTATTGTGCCTTTTGTATGCTGGGATGATTGCCCAGGCCGGCACAGAGGTCCTGTGGCAATCTGGGAACAATTCACCCGGTTGTATTATAGTAAATCGTGTTGCCGGCTTTACCGAGTCTAAACACTGTTTTATATTATGCATATCGGCTTACCGACTGGTTATACTTGCCGGTTGGTAAGTCGATACGGTAAATCTATACTTGCCAACCTTGTTTTTGCTATATAAGGCTGAGCAGGATTTCTCACTGCAGCTTCTGTTAGCCTGTATAGAAGGCATTAGTTTTTAGTTGAAGCATCAATAAACTGTATTTAACCTGACATAAACATGTTATTGATGTAAGCTGAAATCCCAGCACTCATCTAGTCTTACACTTTCCTGCTCACTTTCAAAACAGTGGTCAGTGCTTAGCCTGTGGGCTGTTCAATAACCTTCATTACTGTGTGGTAAGGATACAGGTTAGCCTGCTGACTGGTTACGCCTCATAACGAGAGTTCTCCTGGCTGTTTACTCTCACACAAGTTGCCTGAAATTCAGCAACTCCGTCCCATACTCCATAGGATTGCGGGTTGACCGACAATCCGGGAACACACTAGGGTAGGGTACAACACTAGCCGTAACGTCAACACGCCCACCCTGCATTGGAGCATAAGCTTGCCTCAATTTCGGACATGTTGAACTTTGACCTGCATTTATTTCCTACTCTCAAAGTTTATTGGTCGAAAATATTTTTCTCAGAGATCATAGTTTCTGTTGCATCATTGCTATGCCCGCCTACGTTGCGCCCTTGGCACCTTGGTGTGTTCCTGGCTTTACATTTGTGCTTTTTATTTTTATATGTCATTGCACCAATCTTTCATATTTCATGCTAATTTCTAATTAATATTGTCTGATGAAATAAACATAAATGCAAACGCAAATTCAAACACAAACATAAACATAGATAATATTCGTAAGCTATAATATCTCTATGTACAAGCACACTATTTATGAGCTATAAGGTGCCTGTGTAGATTCTCACTGTTAGTAAAATGGTATACATTTAGATTCTTACCATCATATGAAATCAAGAATCCTGTCGAGCTCCCTTTGCCGTTTGTTTTTAACCTAAAAGAGAGGCTATTTCCTGACGTGATTAGAGAGATGGCAGATCCAGCAGATGCAGTACCACAGAGAATCTTGGTAAAGTTTGTGTAACCCCTGACACCTATTATAGCCAGACGATCGACGCAACCATCCAAACTAAACAACTTAATTTCTAGGCTTAGCTCTGTATGCGGCTGGAATCCCTTTACCGTCAAAGTAGAATCTATATTATTTCTATAATGTAGCAGTCCAAATTCTTTATGGCTTGCAATATATTGCTTCTGCCTAGACCTAATAGTCCTGTCTGCATTGCGGCCAATATCAATCACATCTGAAACTAAATATTCAGAACGTAATTAAACATATAGCATTCCACACAACCGCTGGGAATAATCATTGTGAAGAAAATGTTGATTCAAGACCATTCAGCAACATGGATCAGTGTAGTCTGTAGATTATAATTTTTCTTTATTTGCTTTATTTTGTATTGCTTTAGGTGATGATCCAAGAGCAGAGGAAATTGAGGTAAACCTAGTCCTATTTCAGGGCTCTCATTGCTGGTGGGTCGGCATGAAAAGATATAGAAGGGCCTTTGCAATTCGGCATAGGTGTGGTAATTGTCTACTCTCGTTTCCTGAGTTTTTAAAGTTTCCCTTTACGCTTGCTACAAGGAAATGTGGCAATATGCTCAAAAGGGCCCAAAAAGATCTTATATATGGAAATAAACACTTTCGTCCATATCATATATCAATTTCGATTTCTTCTATTCTAAATCCGTGAAAATAGATACAATATAATAATTAGAGTACATCTGGATTCTATTGTATTACAACAGCAGCAAAAACGCAGTTTTTGTGATCATGTACAAAAAAGGCCACACTCAGTAAGTTGTTAGGTCTGTGTCCACTCACTCATGCTATTTTGAAGATCAATAAAATTAAAATCCTCACTCACGCCTGTTACAAACACCAGTAAATGCAAAAATCAAAAGGCTCACTCGCTGTCGGTGTAATAGATCATAACCGTCTGTGACTGAGCCAGTATAAAATTTTATTACTGACACTCACAGGCTTCCAAATCAAACTTTGTACATCTAGCCAAAAAATGACTTTTGCTGGTATTCACATGTATTTTTTCCGCAATTTTACAACATTTTTTGTATAAAAAACGAGAATTTTTACATGATCGAGATTAAAAAATACTAGCATTAAAGTTTTTTGGACAAAATAAAAGTTACTTCGCGCTCGCGTGTGACAGAACATATTTTTAAAAATGAATTTGTCTTCCCTCACTTAACTTTTCAACTCCATAAAATGAAAAATGGTAAACTACAACACCTCGCTCACTTCCATGTGTAGATGAAAAATGTGGACACAGACCTAACAATGAACTGACTGTGGCCAAATGAGTCGCAAATGTTGGAGCCTCGAGTCATGTCTG
>JAOQGN010061490.1:0-12526 GCA_027564295.1 Himantozoum antarcticum
TTTGTACAGCTTCTAGTTTTGTTGTCTGTGTGGATGTGAGACTAGCATCCCAAGTGGTACATGAGTACTCCATGATGTGTCGAACTAGTGTCTTATAGGCTTTCTCTCTGAGATGGGGCAAACTGGGTTCTACTTTAAATATTAGTTCTAGTTAGAGTTTGGGTTCTAGTTTGAGTTTTGGTTTGAGTTCTACTTTGAATTTTGGGTTTGGGTTCCTCCTTGAACATGGTTGGACAAATTTAATGAACAGGGCCATTTCCGCCTAATTGCATGGTGATTCTGTGAAGGCTTCAGGGTCATCGACGGCCCCCAACAAACCATGCTTTTTATTGTTACCTATGGTTACTGTATATTGTCAAAATTTTGCCTAGGTAGTTAGAGTTCTGGTTCTAGTTTGTCTTTGAGTTCTACTTTCAAACTTGGGTTCTGGTTCTACATAGCTTGAGTTCAGGTTCTGGTTTGGGTTCTACTTACAAACAAAGACACTATGAGATTCCATAGGTTAAAGTGTTGAAGTGTCAAATTGCCAATCTAGAACCCAGCTAAGCTGAAAATAGTAAACCTGTTGCACCTAAATGCAAAGTGTAAGAGTTGGTTAGAATGTTACCTTTACCTTTATTATATATGAAAATGAAAGATTTGTCTGTTTGTGGGAATTCTTACAGGCTCCTACAGCTTGTGAGAGACTGTACACCTTGAGCACTGTATCCATATTTAACTATTTATAGTAAAATTACTAAATTCTACAAAAAAGTCACAAAAATATTAAACCAACTGTTTAGTTAGATGACATGCGTGGCCAATGGTAATGATAGCATGGGCGCCAACGTTTTGTTTGCGACCGGTGAGTTTCCGCAACTTCGTCCTTTCGTGCTGTTGAAGATAGGTGAAACGCAGGCTAGAACAACAGTGTATTAAATTTTCCCGCAATACACAGACATTGTAAACTAATGGCTGTGTTATTTTTTGCAAACAACAGTACGCGCAATGCTCGAATCAATGTCTATCATCGATATTGATTACTATTTGCTAAGCAACAGTCACGTGACCACATGGAGTAAAGATGGAAGCAGGTGATTGAACTTTTCTAAAAACTCACAGGTTGGTTCCACAAACGATATCTTTAATTGAAGACCTTTTTACGCATCAAAATTCAAATCAATATTATTGAGTGTGAAGTTGTTAACGCTACCTAACTTCTCCAGACATGGTCGTTATCATACAGGTTGAAGTCAGGACACAATGGGTTCTTGCAGGCTTGACATACAAAAAAATATAGAAATATTGTAATTATAAGTTATTAATAATATTTAATATTGTGGATTAAATGTCCATAATAATCTTTATGAATATTATTATGGTATGAATTATGATTATTAGTATATTATATAGCATAGTGTATTTGTATGCATGCTTGGATCATGCTTGTATAATCTGCAAAATGAAAATATGTTGGAAATTTGCTACAACTGCAACACTCTGGGAAATTTTTAAAAGTATTAAATTTGAAATGTTCTCCAGTAGGTCAATGCCAATGCTGCTTAGAGTATGGAAATCCAACATTAATTATGGTTGTTTATGCTTCACTGTGAATATGAATGTGCAGTTTCATTGCTGGGGCATGGAATTTAACCCAACAAAGTGCAAACACATGAAATTTGTCAAAAAGTGCTCCATAGCAGTCACCAACAGCTACCACTCTCCATGACATCACTATTCCCAAGGTTGTTAGCATCAAATATCTTGGAGTAAAGCTCAAACACGACCTCAACTGGACTATAAATATACAAATTAGATCTCAGGCAAGGCATCCAGCAGGTCTGGTTCATCAGAAGGACAATTCCATCATCCCTGCCCTACCCTGCCCTGTCCCTACCTCCGGGCAACTAGAATATGCCTTCACTGTGTGAGATTCTAGCCTAACCTCTACTCTGGAAAACCAACTTGAGTCCCTACAAAGAATAGCAGCCAAACAAGCAATAAACATGTGAGAGCTCATAGCAACACCGAAAAATCGAAGACTAGCTCTCTTTGACTCAATGCACTCCGATGAGGTCGCCACTATCATCTGTGACTTTCTCTCCCCTCATACATTGGAACACTGAAGAAGGCCCCACCAGCAGTACGTAATACCCTACTAATACGCCTAAGCAACATCAAAACAGTTTCTTTATATGGACTGCCAAGACCAGGAATGGCCTTCTCTCCAGTAGCAGACTAGTTATGTATTTACTAGCAGCAGTCAAGTAGCAGACATCAATAGTTACTTGATGGACCAGTGGCGGGTTAGGGTATGCTCGCTTAGTTTGTGCAAATTATCTCAGGACATGACCCCCAGGGAGGTGACATGACCCCAGGGAGGTGACATGACCCCCAGGGAGGTGAAAGGGGTGGAGTCTATCTCATGTCTCGTACAGCTGATGAATGACTCCACAAGTTTCTCACAAAAATGTTAAAATTGTAACGCTCATTATCTATAAATAATAGCTTTTACTTGCATAAAAATACAATTGAATATCAATCCTCCATAATAAACTTGGTTAAAGGCCAAGAAATCAGACCTTATGACGTTCAGTTATCCAAAATAATACTGAGTTGATTTGAGCAAACCGGACTTTTTAGCAATCATTTTTTACTTTCGAGAGCATTCCAGTTTTAGCCTTGAACCTGAGCTACACATGATAGTTTGTTGGAAAGAGCACATTCTGTTCCAACTAAGTGGCTAAAATTAGATTGCCAAGAGCCAAAGCTAAAGGTGTATTGAGCCTCAAAACTGAACTCAAAACACGGAAAAGACATAGCTCCTACGGCAGACTTTTGCAGAGGTGTTTTTCATTATCTATAACCCATCTAATAATGTTATATATAAATTTATTGGGCTCCTCAATATACATATCATATCATATACAAATACAAGTATTTGCTTGACTAATGTGACCACAAATAAATAAATAGCTCTGAATGGTCTAATAAAATAAAATTGAGATTATTCTATCCTGAAATTAGGAGTTGTCTTTGCTTATTATGAAATTCCATCTAATCACCAGCATTTTAGTGTGACGACCGGCACCTTTGTGCCACAAAACATGTATTCCCGGCGATATCTGACAACACCAAACCGTATTAAACATTTTATCTAAAAATGTCACGTGACCACTGAATTCATTCTCCTTCCCCTCTCAACTCCCTGATGACCCGGAATGATTAAATTATGTATGAACATGCCACGTTGCCATAATAACCTAATAGAAGTTAGCGATTATTCCACAATGTAGCAAGTAAGTAGCAGTGATGTGTTGGCGAATGACATAGTGGGGATCCGAAACTGCTAGACGGAGGGTCCATGGACTTGAGCCATGGCATGGGGGGGGGGGGGGGAAAAGGGCAGTGACCGACACCAAATAATTTGCAATATGCATTGCTAAAAAAAGTGCAAGAACAGTTTTTATAGGTGAAGTTTATGGTCCTAAAATTACCAATTAACTTGTACCAAAATTACAGAGCTTTATCCAGGTGAAAGCTTACAAATGCATGTCAAATTGTTACAACAAAAGCTTTGCTTTTAATGGAAAGCAGTGAGTAAACACATGTTTACTTCAGAAACTACTTATCAAGCAGTGGGTAGACTTCCGTTGACCTTGTATACCCACTTTTCAAGCAGTGAGTAGACTCATTTACTTGGGTTTCACTGCCAATACACCACTGTGGAGTGTGAATGTGTTAAAGTTTGGCCATTACTTTATTTTAATACTACATTGATTGTAGCTGCATAACGTCTTGTGTCATTATTACTTTGGCATGGTAATTGTTACAATTCTTAAAACCTACTGCGCCACAGTGAGCAGATGTAATCAGTCTTTATAACTACATACAAATCGATCTTAAAGAGGTTAGAAGCACTGACCATTCTAAAAACAATCAAAACAGTGTATAAGCAGTCAAAACTATCACTACCGGTATCTGATTTAATACCACCATGCTCATCAAGTATTACATTATATAGGCATACGTGTATTAAACTTAATTTAATTAAAATAACAATTAAATTTATAATTTGTAATGTGTTAATTATCAGAGCTGTAATAACGGCACTATTTGACTCCAATGACTCAAATAGTGTAACTTGCTAATAGTAATAGTACAGGCCCCATTCAATGGTAAGCTGACCGTTATCTGAGACTGGCAGGCCTATTCATCCTCCAGATGTAGCCTATTTACTTGACATTGTCAATATGCTGTGATTGGAAGTCATATCAAGTTGTTTGCATATTTAAAAGTGGTAGCGACTAGCCGATAACAGGCGAATGTGAAGCTGTTTTGAAGGCAATAGCATTACATACATTGCGATTCAGAAATTACTTCATATCTGCTAGTTAGTCGCGATGTGTACGCTCCTTCAGATGCTCTACTATGCTTGCCCAGTAGCAAGCACTGCACACAAACAGGACAGGCACGACTGTAGTCCTACTGCACTGCATGTACACAGATTTGAGAGAAAGATAAATATCCAGAGTTGCAAACAGCAACCTCAATTCCCTATTCACTAGTGCTATTCGTTGCTTTCACACCAGCGAGAGCATGGGAGACACTGATTTTGTATAAATGTCTAGCGAATGTCCAGCAAGCGCTGCTTTTCATAGCTTGTTTGATAGAATTGCAAGTTTATTTATATTTAACTAAATTACAGTTATTGCTTAGATAATGTAGTAGCCCTCTATGCGTGGCATTCTGTGCGGCACTCGGTGTCACAGAATATGCATATATAGAGACAACATTTTTCAAGCATGTCTAACTGAAAGCATTGCCTCCTCATTCGTTGAACTAAACTGCGATCTATTCAGTAGATAGTTACGATTCGCTTGTAGTCATTAATAATGTACTCAATAAGACCAAGGCTATTTTATTTGAATTTATTAGCAGTGTAACAGTGTTGTGCAAAGTGTATGTTGTGTTAGACGTTTTTATATGCATTATTTGGCGTTATCATCTCATATCATTAAAGCTATCATCACAGAAGTGGCACAACTCCTACGTTCTACGGAATGCACTGCAGTTATATAGCAGATTAACAACTACTATTAGCTGCAGGTCGTGCAGAACTTAGCAGAATTTGCACAACTAGGGATTGCAAATATCGATTGTATTCCTTTTTCTACTTTCTAAAACTTTCCTAAAATTCTAGATCTATAAATTTACAATAAAATTTAAACATTTTCTAAAATAGCGATTCCCGGCTCTACTTTCCTTAGCAAACAGGGACTTTTCAAACCAGCGATTTGGAACCCTGTAATAATACATGATTTTATGCGAATCTAAAGGAAAAACCTATTTCTTACTTTTTACTTAATAAAATATTATTTGATATATTTTGAAGGAGCTCAAAGCCAATTAAGTACTCTTTAAATATATGCAGCCGTGTGTGTTCTCCATCGCACGCAGCCCTCAACTCCCCCATGCATTAGGTTGCATGCATATGTTATTTGCTAACTGAATGCTTTATTTCGTTTGGGTAGACTGCCCCAAGATGGATCTTTAGCTATCTCAGCAACTCTGTGATCTGGTACAAACATGTCGGGAAAACCTATAAACCTGGTAGCCACGCTGAACATCCTAGACAGAGGGGATGGTCCAGCTCAAGAAGTTCTGTCTCGTACAGCAAGGAATAGAGCTCAACGACAACAAGATGAAACTAGAAATGAACTCACCAAAATTACAGACCGGGTTGACAAGGTAGCCTATTGCACCCATTTACCTAACTAATGTCTAGGAGTAGGAATAGCTCAATGGGATAAGGGCACGGACATCATACAGGTGTCCCGGGTTCCATTCCTACTTGTGCCCAGTTCATTTGATTTGTAAAAGACTCAAGCGATTGAGGTGTACGCCGTGTTGCTAAGGGCTCTAAACTTTAAATTCTCTGGGTGTGCTCCATTCCTGAATTGAGAGTAAACTGCACCTTGACTTATTCCACAATTATTTCTCACTTGTGAGACTAACTTTTTAAAGTTTATTTGGTTACTGGTTGCCCCAACCAAATGGTTTGGCTATTTTATCAATTAAGCAACTCTCAATTCATCGAATAGCCTCCGTACACAATGACCTAGAAGTGTTATTACTGAGGCTCTACTTCTTTGAACCATAAACTTACTGAAAAATGCCTGTAAATTAATATAATATGAAGACCTATAAAATATTATATCAGAGTTTATTAATTCCAACTTTCCAAAATAATGTCCTCGTGTACCTCGTACACCTCGTGTCCTCATGTACCTCATGTCTTCATGTACCTCATGCACCTCATGTCCTCATGTACCTCATGTCTTCATATACCTCATGTACCTCATGTCCTCATGCACCTCATGTACCTAGGTAACTAAGATGTTCTTCTATTCGCATTACTTTTCAATGTTAAAATTCATTAACTTATTTTGTGAAATATGATGTCATAAAATATATTACACACTGTCAAGCAAGTTTGCATAGACATTGATGTAGTTTACATTACTTCACAGACATTGGGACAGTTTGAACTTGTTGCCAAGGCAGAAGAGGAAGCCAAGAACAATAAAGACACCAATATGGCATATGTCAATGACCTTGATGAATTGTATGATATACTGGGTGACCAAATCAAGAAAAGGAAGGTTGGTTTATGTATGACGTTGTGCTGAATCTGTAGCCCTTCTAGTGTGTTATTATTTTACATCAATGAGTTTAATTGGCTTATTCTCCAAACACTAATAGAAGTTGCAAGGGTACTCATGATGGGTTAATGGAATTCTCACAAAGATCTTTTAATGCACTTAACACAAGTAATGTCATTTTGGGCATTTTTATTGGTTTTTCGAAGGCTTTTGATACTATAGACCATGAAATTTTATTAAGAAAGCCTGATCTTTATAATTTTCATCCTTCTACAACTAGCTGGTTTCATATAGAATGCATTCAATGTGCACAAATAAATGTTTGTGCATCACCTCTTTTAAATCTCAAGTGCGGTGTGCCCCAGAGCTCAATTCTGGGCCCCTCCTTATTCATACTTTATATAAATGATTTAGTCACAAATACCTCCTTGTTTGATACTATTTTATTTGCAGCTGACACGAACCTTTTCTTCAAAAGTAAAAATCTATACACCTATATTGATTTAGTAAACCAAGAACTTTCCAAAGTTGCAGATTGGTGCAACTTAAATAAACTGACTTTAAATGTTGAAAAAACAAATTATATATTCATCAAAAACTACCCAAATAGTTTTAATCTTGATCACAAAATTATGATTTCTGGAAATATTGTTAATAAAGTAAAATCTGTAAAGTTTCCCGGTACGGTATTACCATAGACCAAACCCTAAGTTGGAATGACCATGTAAACTATTTGAGATCTCAACTCCATAAAAGTACTGGGCTAATCTAGCATGGCATTAAATTTTTGCCAATTTCTAATCTGATACTCTTGTATAATAGTTTAATAAATAGTACGCTCTTGTATAATAGTTTAATAAATAGTACGCTTGTCTACTGCCTAGAGTTGTGGGGCAATGCCTCAAAAACTGCGTTGAATAAAATATTGAAAATCCAAAAAAGCTTCTGAGAATAATATACAAAAAACATCCAACTGATCATTCTGTTCCCTTATTCAAAAGGCAAACATTCTACCAATACAGCAACTATATACTTTTCATATTTGTCTCATAGCACATCTAACTTTCTATAGCCACGACCAACTCAAAACTAATTTTTATGAAACGCGACATTCCGCCATTTCATTGCCATTCCCTAAATCTACTTCTTCATCTGGTCATCGTCAAATCACATACCAAACAGCAAGTGCTTGGAGCAGTCTGCCGGTGTCGATGCAGGCAATGGTAGGCGTGGGTTGTTTTAGGGTGGTCCTGAAGCAGTACCTGATGGACCCCTGGATTAGTCTCCCTGTATACATATTTATATAGAAATTAACTGTTTTCTTGGACTCCGCCGCCTTGATTAGCCATGCTACTACTGCGCAATGGAGCCCCATCATTACTGATACATATTTGACATGTTGTATAGTAGATAAATGGTACATTATATATTTTCTATTCTGTAGCAATTGTGTAATTCTCCTACTTAATGCTATTTGTGTACCCTCTTATGATGGAATAAAACAAACAAACAAACATTGCATTGCTAGTAATTTTACATCATGCTGTATCACATCATTTACCTCAGCCTGACATCACTAGGATTGCCTTCTCTCAATGGCGGCAGATGAGCACCAGGTCCAGGAAACAGGACATTCTGGAGCAAGTACAATGGCTCCCCGGCCAAAGACACTGCTCTGTGGGCTATTTTATGAGGAAGTCTGTTGACTGTAAATTCTATATCGTATTTGGACTGGTTAATAAACGTATCCCTCATGCTAAAAAAGATGAATAGTAAATTGAGTGTAATCTAAATACTTGTATTTTATTTCTCTAACACAAGATCAGAAGTAGCATTATAGTGCAGTACACATGCAGTACTGGTATATTTACTTTGCAAGCAAAATTGCAACTTGTTATTTAGACATAAAACTGACAATTGATAGATAAGACCATCACCTTCTAGCAAATCCCAGTAGGACTTCTGTCAATTGTACCTCATGTACGTGAGCTTGGTACTTTTTACCATGAGCGATGGCAAATAGTCGATCTCCTCTGAGCACAGACGGTCTATTCTCAGCTAATCCTGGTACCTACATATATATTGCATATTATATCACTAATCCAATTATCTAACCAATTCATTTGAATCACTAACATTGTTAATGATATAATTATTATGAGAATATGTGGCATAATTTATCATCATCATCATGTATTATAGTAAGCTAAATATGAGTGCAGCTAATCCTAATTTATTAGAATATCAAACATTATACTGACGTTCAGGTGAATCAAGCCATTCCTGGTGTCCTTTCTCATAGGTACACCACGCAAGGTGTAGTTTTTAATGTCTATGTTCATCTGAAACTCTTCCAGATGGAGCAGGTTGTTGAAGAACTCGGAGTACTTGCTAAAGTGAAGGTCGTTCAGTTTCAACTCATTTCTGCAATAACATATAAATGACACATTTTAGAATGGACCTCACAGATTACGTAGGGGTATGGATCTAGGAGATTAGGTTGGTCATAGTCAAGCAAACTCTTTAATGCTAACAAACACTTTAATGCCAAACACTAAAATGGAATCAACTGTCTGTCTGTGCCGAATGTACCAAAAGGAATTAGAGAAAAAGGGGTGCTCCGCCCTTCCTGTTCCAGTGAGTGATCTGGAACTGAAACAGTGGCAGCAGCCCAACATTTCCGTCCTCAGGGCTTAAGTATGGTGCCTTCATAAATGGCATCAGTAATCAAATGTGCTAATAAACGGGCATTTTAATGGTAAATCAAAGGAAAAAATGTATTAATGCATTTAGTTGGTCTACTATCAGCACAAACATTGATGATTTAAAATCATGCTGTAAAATTCACACATACATATAAAGCATATATATTATAATAATTATTTGCATAGGTCACCAACCGGAAATACTGTGACAGGTCACCAACCGGTAATACTGTGACAGGTCACCAACCGGTAATACTGTGACAGGTCACCAACCGGTAATACTGTGACAGGTCACCAACCAGTAATACTGTGACAGGTCACCAACCGGTAATACTATGACAGATTTATTGTTTTCTCCTACCCTCAGGGTGTGCGGCTCGTCGGTATATAGACAATAAATAGTACAACTTGTACTTGTAACTTTCATTTTCTATGTTCGTATGCTTGGCACAAGCCGGCTCAGTAGATCTGAGTCTGTCAACATAATTATGTGTTATACTTTGCAGCTGGCATAGCCAGCCCATCTGGCATAGCCGGTTTAATGCATATAAGTAGATATATTTTTAACTTTTTATATATGACTAATTATTCTGTGAGCCCTGGTAGAGGACAGATCTCCGGGCTTATTCAATAGACGCTTAAATTTTATACATGTATTTGAATTTTGAACTGCTTATCAATATATAAATTGTGCAAGTGTGCAACTTATAATGGACACATATGGAACCACTAATGGGCACTGCTAATAGCCTCTTCCTACTTTAACCGTGATAAGTTAGAGACCCGACCCAGCCAGCTGATCCATAACTACAAGCCTGCACGACATGCTTTCAGGCAGTGGCAGGCCCTACAGTCCCTGCATTGTAACGACAGTTCCTCAATGTTGGTCCTTCTCATCCAGTGTTGTCTTTGGATCCAGTAACTGCTTGTCATCCCACTCTACGGGGCCTCTACGTGGTAGGGCAAAACTGGTACAATATCACTAGTGACTGATCCTTGGATGATTTCCTCTCATGTCTGAAGAAATATTTACTCTTATTATATTTTATAATCATCAGTATATACCCTTTTGGTGATCAATTTTATAGTAGTTTAGTACGTTATAGCATAGTACGTTATAATATTGTACTATACATTATAATTATTGAATAGTACATACATTATAATTATTGAATAGTACATGCAAAAGCACAAAGGAGGATACAACAACTCAAAAGCATCATAATTGCTATATATACTCACATGACTCCCTCTTCATCTACTGCTGGTGCTCTAAGAATGTCTTTGATGTAAGAGGGAATAATGTAATTGTCCAGTTTCAATGTCATCTGTAAGCTGCAATTATTCCTACAATAACAGTTTGATAATTTCACGGATGCAATCGATAAAGTGATAAATTTGTGTATGTTTATTTGTTTATTGTTTATATTATCATAATTGAAACTGATGTTCTGCGAAAACCTCGGCCTTGCAAAGATTGTGTCTTTAACAAAGACGATATATTCCTATCAAGCTTTAAAACTAATGTGTCCATATAGCAAAACGATTGGACGAACGAATTTTCAAAGGCACATATGACATATGTCCAAAGTTGTTTAGTAGCTCGTAACTGATTTACATTACAATAGCTTTAAAACTACATTTCATTATTGCGCCGAACTGATGACCAATTTAGACAGGTGATGTGATTATTTACAGCCAGCGAGTGAATGACAAGGGCAAGCAGGCTATAATTAATTAATCAGCCACTTACACTTTACCAGTGACACATACTGAATTGCATTTTTTTTTTTGTGTTATTTTATTATATATTCAGATACCATTGATATCAGAACAGCTGATAAAATAGTAGTTTACAATAAAATAGCATATATATAAAAGAAGTGCATAATTAAAATTGATGTTATGAAAATTGTGAGTACAATTGCCAGGCACAATATAAAGAATTAGAAATTGTACATAAAATAAGGAAAGAAGCTGTATTTGTACAGAAGCTGTACAATTCGGTATGCATACATTATCGTATGCATACCGAATTGTATATACATTATCGCACACATACTGAATTGCATATACCTTAATATCATATACATACTGAATTGTATATACAAACTCATTTCTAGTCAAGTATTCTAACGACTTTGACTATATGTATATACAATGGAAATGTTTTGAATGATTATAATTATTATATTGTAAGGCATGTAAGCTACATGTATTAATAATTAGTTGTCTAAATTATACTCTCAAGTCTTTTTTGTTTTTAACTTTATAGTGATGATTGGTCAGGGTTAGGCCGTATATAATTTTCATGGTATTTTATAAAGGTCGGCAATATAAAGACAATTATATACATGTATAAATACCTTATCGCATACATACTCAATTGTATATCTCTTAACGTGCTGTAATATACCTTTACACGCTACAATACTGATGGTGAGAAGATAACTCTCCAATTACAAAATACCGATACGTGGAGTGATGGTCATATTTTCATGGTTTTCCATGTTTCATGTTTGAGAAATTATCTTCTTTTCAAATTGTAGAAACTGTTGCTGCCATCAACTCGTAATATGTGCTGAGGTTGCCAACAACTTGTAATATGTGCTGAGGTTGTTCACATTGTCAATCCGAATGAAGACCGACTATGTAACAAAAATAATCAGTTGAAAATTGAAACTCAGGCAAACCGTTTTACCGCAATGTTTTGAAAAAAACAATTTTCTTAAAGGAAGTTTACTGTAGTAAATGATTCACTGATATTTGACAGCAAAGGACACTTACAAAAATTCTGGTAGAAAGTCACTTTCCACTACAAGGAGTTTGATCTTTGACCTTTCCCTTTCTGGCTTCTTATAGGGCTGTGTTGGCTGTAGGAGGTCATACATAAGAGGGTCATGTACGCAATCCACTGAGCTCTCCTTCAGGATTTCAAACATGTCAATACCTCTGCGGAATGAGAACAACACGGGAACTATTGTGCTGCCGGTGAATTTAGGCCTTATGTTCATCTGCACCTCGTAAACACCTGTAACATTCAATTTCATGGAAATTGTAGGATACATTAACAATTTTATAGGAGGTATATGGAGAGGGGAGGGGGGGGGGGGTACACCCCCATATAAGGGGATACTTACAGCAAACGTGCTTCAGCTATGGGAGAAGGCATTAAAA
>JAOQGN010061601.1:0-12523 GCA_027564295.1 Himantozoum antarcticum
AATTTAAATACCTCACTCGCTCATCCCTATGACTAAACATTTTGGACACAGATCTAATGATCAATTGAGCTTGGCCTAAGTTTAGTCTATTTTCACTGCAGTTACACTATGGTTATTGCATACTACAACTACAACGAACATGTAAGACTCTAAATTGCAGTGTGTTGCGTGCGCAACCGGAAACATTAAAAGCGAAAGTTAATTAGATGTGTTAGATGTAAAAAGTAGAAATATTAGTCTTTTTAATCAAAAAAAATCTGTTGCTATCTATCTATGTTAACTTATAAGAATGAGATATCTGTATCACAAGTTGTTACTTAAATATCTAAAGTATGTATGAAATGTATATAGATTTTGAGGAGTTCTTCCCAAATATTAGTGTTTTTTTGCTCAAATCTACAAATGGATTGTCTACAACGTTTAGACTGTGTTAAAAATGCACACGATATTAACCATATCGGTCACAATCTAACGATTGTTTCCCGGGGACAATTCTATTATCTACATGTAATAAGTAATATAAATATCTTTTTTCAGTACTATTTTACATATACATATTATGTATATGTAAAATAGTACTGAAAAAAGTGAGAAAATTAAACTGAAGCAAATGAGAAAATTAAACTGAAAGGTTCAACACTTTGGGTAAACAAATCTGCTAATTCAATGGTGCCGTTTACATGAGTGTGGTGTGAAAACATTAATCTGCTGAATATTGAGATTCTGTCTATTTTGACTGATGTTCACAAATTGTCTTCTCTCTAGCCAAAGGATGAACCTTCCCTGCACAAAAGATCCTTCCAGTCTGTGTAAAGTACATGTATGTAATTTAGTGTTAAGTGCCTTGTAATGTAGATGAACTTGTCTACTCATTGTCAACATTGCCGAAGGCCATGATTGTGTGATTGTGTTGCCGATTAATCATTTTGAAATCTAGCCCCTCAACTTGACAGACAAGATAACATGTATGATCAGGGCATTCTCTTCCCATGTTAACTGCACTCACTCTGTTTTACAGACTGTTATGTGCAATAGCGCAGATTTTAATCTTAGCTTAATTCTGAGATGTAGTTGGGAACGTGATTTTCGCTTTTTCAGGAGAAAACAACTTCTCAGTCTAGGTTTGTATTCTAGCGCCAGGGTATTTGCGAAAGTTGCAAGTTTGCACCTACCTCCTGTTTTACAAGACGCAGAGATTACAGATTCTCTGTCACTGCATAATTGCGTAATCACGCTAAACCTTTACTGCTTTAGCCTTCTGATGTACCACACAAGGTGTCTAGTGCAGATGATGTGCAGAAAGAGTTAGCTGCTCACTACTCTGTGTACGGAATACATGGAGAGATCAGTGAATATCTGACTACAAAAACCCTGGTACGACAGATATACCCTCCTACAGCTTCCAAGACTAACCAGGTAAACTAATGCTATAAATATTGCGTTTACTATACCTTTTCCTGTATATGGTTGAGCATTCTTTTGTTTCTCCACATACCACTATTTCTTTCCACCTGCTTTCGCTAGATTTCTTTGAAGACATAGAAAATATTGATTTTGTTTAATTGATCTCTGAATAAATTTTAACTTTTCAAATCTTGTGAAACTGCCACTGCTTTGTACTTGATGTATTATTTGAATAATATGCAACCTTGTCCTAGAAGTATGGACAGTTCGTAGCTGAACGCTCATGAATGAGTGTTTGAAGTTGGGTGGTTGGGTGGTTGCGGATTTTGTTTGTGCACTCTGTTATGAAGCTTCAGCTACGAACTGGGGTGTACTTTTGTACAAATTGAGCATGAGCTATGAATCAATCAATATAATTATTATGATTTCTTACACCTGCTTGTAGTTATTCATTTATATTTACTAAGTTTCCATGGGTGACACCAAAGTATCACCAGGGTGACAGAATCAAGTCATAATGAGGTGTGAATCGCCGCACAGCAATAATACAACTAATCATCCAAGTGTGGTTGTCCATCAAATATCTTCAATCGTTTTTGTTTGACTTCTCCTCAATGAAAGTAGAAGAGAAAGGGAAGTGTCGCGAGGCTCTCGCATTATAGTCCGCCCACTTCGATTCGCTGCAGGAGATGCCATTTTGAGTTGGGAGGCATATACCGCGATATGCCTCCGACTCAATAACTTGTAATGCGTTAATAACTCGGATAACTAAGTAATACGTAATAACTATTACGTATTACTTAGTTATAACTAAGTATAACTCGGATAACTCGTAATGCCACTTCCGTGGAGTTATTGATAGGTAAGACAACTTGTAGTTCTTGGATATCTATTTTATTCCATTACATGAATCATGATGTGACAGTTTCTAACCAAAACCTATGTTTCCAAAAGTATTTGAAAAATTTTCATTTTTCTTTTCGCCTGCTTGTTTGGTGAACACCCCTAAGGGTGGGGGGCACTAATACGCGAATGTATGCAGTTAAACAAGTCAATTGTATGCTCACTAATCAAGTAAGTGTTTTTCACAGTAACCTAGAGACAAATACGCAATTGGTGTTTGGCAAGAAAATATCTTTTAATGCCCTAGCTAGATCCTTGGGGCAGCCCTCGAGTTGGAGACACTTTTCAGACCCCCGTTTCTTGGCCCCCAATTGGTGAAACTTTGTCCACCAAAGGTACTCCACTAATGAGTTACATCGTAACTGATAAGTTGAGTCCCTTTTCGCCAAGACCCCCTACCCGCCCCCTACCCAGGTTATCCTCCTCTCACATAGATTTTGTAAGCGTCTGAACGCCATCTGCCATGAGTTTTAATTCTAGCGTCTGGCCATCCTTGCCGTCCTGCCCAGGTAGCCCTGCCATGACGGAAGAAGTGTGGCGTCAGCGTTATTTTTATGCTCGCATGCTCTCATACTATCTTGAGTTGTTCTCTGAAAGTATTCATAGACACATTGAAAAGAGCGTCCCCCTTTTTAAGCTTCTCTGCGTGGATGTGTTGTCCACCAGCTTAATGGGTTGGAAAGGCAAGGTGTCCATGTCCCGGATTGTCACAGTAGCCGCATCCGACGAGTGTTTGAATGAATCAAATGACAGTTCACACCTTGACCTCTGTGTAGATATTTTTACATTTGCTCTCTTCAGGCCGTGACAGCTACCCGAGCAGTATTCTGAAGGCCTCAGGAATGCAAAGAAAGCCAGCATAATCATCGCTCTGAATTGTCATGCCTGTCTCTCTCCTAATATATATGCTACCGCCTTCAATCTCTTTAGATGGCTTAGAGTCACTGGCTTCTTTGTTCGAGAATTGCAATGAGGTTGGCGTTTGAGACCCTTCAGTATCAATTTAAGCCTTTCTGTTTCAAACGCGATTGGCTGGTTGTTTCTTCTACACCAGTGCTTCAGTATGGAAAGGTGAGACAGCACGGTACCGTAGGCCAAGTTTTCTTGGCTCAGACTCACTACCCACAGTGTTCTACTGTTTTAGCCACGTTTCCTTTGGGTGGAGCCCGTCCTGAGAGTTGGCAGAAATCCATGAACTTCTGCTCGTAACGTTTATGCACTTTTGAGGATGCCATCGTCAGTGAACTGCTTACCAGCCGTTCCGCCTCTTCCACTAGATCTACAAGCAATATTATACGATTTCAAAACAATTATGGCTTTACAGATATGAATACTGATATACTTATTGCCTATGCTACTAAGGGCCCTAAAGTGGGGGCGACTAATACGCCATTCTGTTGTTGTGCTTACTGATGTCTAGGATCCTATTCCGATTTATAACTGGTTTATAACCTATTCCAGTTATTCTGGTGCGAGGCATTTCACACTTATCCACCCACACTTATCTGGTAGGAGAGCCTATGGAACTTTTTTGGGGCAAGTATCCATTTTTCCGCATGCCGATCGGAATTATTGGACCCTGTCTCGTGATAGGAGGTCAGGGCCGAAGTTCTCCAGGAATATTTGGCCACTATTTTTAAGTTATTTTCCAGACATAAGCGAGCAATTGGCCGCAACAAGCTCCAAAGTTCCTTGTCTCTGCTGTACAGTTTGTTGAGTACTGTCACCAAAGCCTCGTTGTCTGTGATAACGTCAATCGATGCGTCGTATATTCCCTCAGTCCGCATGAACAGAGCTGCGTATATCGAATGCAGCTCTAGAACAGCAATGTTGCAGTCCTTCCACGTTTCCTTGGGCCATAATCTGTGGAACCATTGGTTTCTGCAGATTCCTCCATAGCCCACTGTAGTAGATGCATCCTTAAGGATTGGAGGTAAGTATGATGGGAAGTCCGTTATCATCTTTAACTGTCTGGTGGGGGCATTTCCTGAGAGAAAGTCAAGCCAGACGGCCAAATCTTTGTGCACTTCTGCATCGATCCTTCTGCTTTTGTGCTGTTGCTGGGACAACACCCCGCATTGGGAATTGTAAGCACTTCCGATATATACCCTACCATAGGCAATAACCTGAGAGAGGTGGATCAGCGACCCTGCTACCTGCTGCCACCACTTCACCTTGGGAGAGGTGGAGGCTAGCAATTGTATTAGCAGATCACAGGACTTGGCTACCTTTTGTTGGGGGATGAAGAAAGACTTATTTCGGGAGTCCACGCCAATCCCTAGAAACACAATGAAAGTGGTGGCATGCACCGTTTTATGGGCCGCTATCGGTACACGTATATCAGTGCAGAGGTCTTCAAAGATCTTTAGCACTGCTTGGCAATGCGCTGCAGAGTCTGCGACGAAGAGGAAGTGAAATTTCTGTGACCTCTGCATTTGAAACTAGTAAAGAATGATAGCATAATAACTACCAAATTACTAGCTATTAATAGCAACAGCTACTTGATAATATAATAGCCAGATACAAATGTAGCCAGCCATTCAGAAAGCTAGCTAGCTGCTAACCAGATAGATAGTCAGCACACTTACCCCCATCTGCAGAGAGAACCATAATTATTTGCACGGCATCGGAGGCATTCCACCTATACAAAGGAGGGATAACTCATACATACCATAGATTATATTTTATTAAATATCATAGGACAACAGCTTCAAACAAAAACCCATGTTTCCAAAGGTGTTTCGAAACATTTCCCTCTAATATCTGAAAGTACTTGCATTAAATTGACACAAACACTGGTGTCACTATGCAGCTTAAAAGCCTCGCCACACGCACCATTTTCCTTACTTAGCATTGGCCAGATGCCAGAACTGCATGTCGTTGGTCATGCATCATGCTACACATATCAGTGTCTGCAACAAAATCATGAATTGATATCTCGCCCATGTCCTCACACCCCCTTATGTCTACTAGTATTACTAATTTGCGTTAGTAATCATTTTCGGTACCTTGTAATATCATAAGTGACTAGATATGACTAATTAGTATAAGTGAATAGATTGTCCAATGAGAGCTTAGCTGGTCGCCGATACCTGCAAAATTTATCGCAATTGATAAATCTATCAGAGTGGCGTAGTGACATAGTTTTGAGTGTTCGTGCTATTCCGTCCAAATTTACGGGCTTAGTTTAGCTCTCAAATGCGCCGTTTAGGTGAGAAAAAAGGTAAGTGTGGCGAGGTCTTTAGTCACATATCAGCAATGGTGACTTGGTGAGAATGAACCACTGGCCATTTGGTCACAAACATTCGCTAAGCTATTCTGGAAACTTACCACTCCATGGAAACTTAGTAATAGAGTGCTTTTTAGCTTTAGCTCTAGTGCTACTTTCTATTGTTTTCTAGCCCACCCCCACCCTGATCACTTCTAGTACTCTAGCTACAGACACTCAGCTGCCTTGTATCAGTGATGATGAGAATTCCGAGGCAGATGCCTTTGAATCTACACATTTAAACCCACCGCCTACACCCTGTGTAACAACATCAATAGCTTTAGAATACCTGAACATAGGCTCGGAATCCCCAACCCCACACATAAATTTCCCTTTTTCTGAGTTGGAATCCCCTCCAGCGGAAGGGAAGAGTTTCTTGGAGACCATAGTCGAGCTCATGCCAGAAGCTAACCAGGTATTGAACTAATTACTATTAGGAGTATTTTACTTTTGTGGTCAACTATTCTAGGTCAACTATTTCTCCACTGCCATTATATAATTGACTGCCTTTTGTATAATTGACTGACTGCCATTAGGATATCTATTGCCTATAATATCCTAATTGATATTCTTTTATTCGAATGATGTATAAATATGCAATAAATCGGAACAATCTTGCAATCTATCTGTTTATGCTGAATATTCTCCCCAAAGTGCATTCTAAAGACAGTGTCCATCTTCCACAAGAATTGGCACTGCTTTAGATACTGAATGTAACTCCAGCAACAAATTTTTTAAATGACGTTTATAATTTCAAATAAATGGGTTTTCACTTTGCATTATGCGTTGTTAGGCAATAGACCAATGGTATATATTTATGTCCGCAGGTAGTTGATGCTGTAGAGGAGTCATTACCTGTCAGGTAAGCTAACAGTTGCTGATTAATCACAAGCTACTCATTGCCATGTGAAATTTGTCATGACCTGTAGTTATGTTTCTGTAGTTATACTTGTAAACTAAGAGTCAAATCGGACACTCAAATACCAAATTTGCTGGCCCATTCAATAACAATCATGTGACATTACATCAACCAATAATGTGAAATGAAATTCGGTGAATCTCAAACATACTTAATTTCAATACGAATGGCAGCGGATTCGCTTAGCTTTCGCACCAGTTCCTCTTTAGCCATTTCACCACCATTCCACCTCCTGTCTGTTTCTAGGTTTTGCCTCCACAGTTGCTATATGGCCGGTTAACAGTATTGTTTATTACATTACTGTAAGAAAAATATTGTGGGTTTAAATGTGGGTCGTAAATTTGTGACAGGGGTTTGTCTAATAGATTCACTTAAGAAGAAAAAGAACTTAAGTAGGCAGGAACATGATTGAAAATGTACAAAATATTATAATACCAATATCGATATCCGGACTTGGCAATGATCATTACACGTTACCAATTGACAATAATGAATGTTGTTCTGCAGAACAAGTTTGTTTTGCAGAAACAACAATCTCAATAAGCAGCAGACAACTCTGCACTGCATTAAGATTTTGTGCAGACGACTCCATAAAATATTAAATCAACTTTTTATGTGTTTACAATAATCCCAGCGAAACAGTCGTTAGATTGTGAGCGATATGACTAATAGCATGCATAATTATTTGTACCAGGCAAAATAGGTTTAGCCACTGTGTTTGTAGAATTTAGCAGAAACACACTGTCTTACCTAATTTCCAGGATTTCCGAAAAATCTATGCACGTTACATAAACACTGTTGGAATTTAAGTTGAAACCCTTTGTGTACATGTAGGAATAACTATGAATATTCAAATATCTACACATCAGAAGATATCTTTAGATTTAAAACATCTTGATTTCCACTGTTATTTTGTATAAAATTAAAGTAACTGTCATTTTCGCAACTTCCGTGTTGTGCACGCAGAGGTTCTGTTACACCATTGGCGTTCAGTGTTAGAGTGGGTTCCATGCTAATAAGCTTTATACTCTTGCACTTATTTGATCTCTATCAGTTTCTTCCGCGTTTTTCCAGGTACACACTCTTTTTAGCTGTGTACCTCTTGGCGTTGTGGACACTCCACATGCCGTCCTTGTCGAAAAAAATAGCAAACTATTACACTGATATCTTCTACTATTACCAATTAATTACATAAATTTATTGACGTTTTTAATATATGTTCACTGAAACTAGCCGTGCTTACTACAATTTTGTTTCTTCTATCGTTATATGACCCTTACTTTTGAATTCCCATTCTTATTTCTTACGATATTGATTAGTTATGCCGTCTGCAACTTATAACCAGATTTTCCACTGAGCAAGGAACACGTATTTTTGTTTTTCTTTTCAAAAATCTTACTTGCAGCCTTAAATCATTCAACACTTTACACATTTTGTTCCTTTATTACATCACATTACCGTTTCTTTGGTATTCTTACTCAATTTTCATCTTTTAGAATATTTATCCAAAAGTATAAAGTAATTAAATACTTATAGAATAAAAAAAAAAGCTTTTCTCATTTCCATAGACAATTAATTCCATCAACTATCATCATTACCTTTTTTTTTTATTTGTCATTTCTTTATACAATAATCATTTCATTCAATTTCATTTCCTTTGTAATTGTCATTCTAATTTTGGACAAACAATTATTTAGCAGAATCAAAAACACATTATATTAATTCCAAAAATATAATTGCCAAATTTTTCAATGTGCCATTAGGATTATTTGAGTAAGTCATTTTTCCTTCTGGCATTAACAACTGCCAGCCAAGTAAGTCATAGTTCCTCTGTTATGTCCTTGCTTTCCTTTGTTAATCTGTTTACTCCTTTGTTATTGTTATTCTCATTTATCAAAATAATTCATAATTATTGTTAATTTACTTTGAAAATGTTTTTTAAATCCATATCTGTATAATATCATAATTATCAATACCTATAATAACTATTATTATTACATGGTAATAAGATTACATTTAATTATTCATAGGCCTAGGCAATATACATTTTATATAAATCATATAAATATTATGCATATTGTGCTATAAATTATTTAATTAATAGCATGGCAGCAAAGCTGGCAGACCTGATTTACCTCCCAATATATTCACTGTCTATAGAAAACGAGTTCTTACTGCGTTGACGTGGTTGAAAGATCACAATGTCTATTATCAACACTTTGAAATAAACAATGTCAATCTTGCTGCTTTGCTAGACAATGATATAATCAATATTTCTGAAAACCTTGTACAGGATGTTCAACTGCATGATGACAATGTCTCGGATCAACCTCACGAACATCAGCCCCTTATTAAACGAGCACAGGCTCCTGATCAACCCATTGATCAGATATTTGTTCCAACACAGTTGCCAGCGGGCCTAAACAGCGTGATGTAATTCAAGTAGCTCTTAATCAACAGATCTTGATGATTGGCCTGCTAGAGAGGCTGACCCTGTCAATGAGTTCACTACAGTCGACTATATTACCAGGGCATTTCCCTGCTTATTTCCAACTGGTGCTGCTGATCTCAGGACTCAGCATGATACCAGGGTTACACCTTGTGATTACTTCGCTCATTCGGTAGCTTACGAAGATAGCCGATTTCGGGCTGAACCTAAATTTGTGTTCCAGGCTTACAACAGTGTTCTCAGGTGGCAATCATTGCAGCTAGGCAGAGTTTTATAAGGCATGATCCTAACGCTAATTGTTTAACAGTTGCTGACCTTCATGAATTGGTTAATGCTAATCAACGTAAATTTAACCAACTCATTCACTACGTAATTTGTTTAATGATTGGACGCGATAAATATAATAAATAAATAAAAGTAATATACAAGTAGTTCATTTCATATTGTGCGAAAGTGATAACTCTTAGAAACTTTTAACTTGGACTATTAGATTCTCTGAAGGATTCTGCACCAGAAACATATATTCAACACCAACCTACAACCTCTGGGTGGAACAGTAAGTATCAAACAGCCAGACTGTGCCCAAATCACGGCTAATATAGGTATCTAAGGTAAACAAATATTCATCATGACCCTTGCCGAGTTCCAACACTAATTATGTATTGGTGTGTAGCTAAAGTCGTCCCAAACTGAATGTAAAAAAAATTAGCCCTCTAGCTTTGTTCTAACTATTTAATGTGACGATTTTCAAATGGATCGGGACTCAAAATAAAGGAAAAACCGGCACTATAAAAAAAAGTTATTTGACTCGGTGAAACCATGATCGCCAATTCAATATTAATATGGATTACAACATATCAATGGATAGCTCTAGGTGTCCTCTCTTAGGAAATCTTAACTCTGTGGCGATAGCTTGATTATTATTGAAGATACAATTTTTTGAAGGGACCCCTATGCCGCACCCGGAAATCGCCGATCACAGCGGTTTTTCGCCATTTTTGCTACGATTTACTTCCGGTGACAGCGGATTTTCGGGGTGAAAGAGTTAAGCTGCACCCTCTGTAACTGGTACATTACTGGATTGAGCAAAATAACATCAAATAAATTAACAAAAGATGCCGCCAATTATTGTTTATTTTTATGGCATCTGCTTTTAAGAACGGGAATTAATGCATATTATTTATGTGAAGACAAAGATGTTGGGAAAAATATAAACATAATAATGGACAATTTAATGTTAAACAGTTCCTCATACCTATGTCAACATCAATAACATATATACAGTATAATATAATATTAAGTCAGTAAGAAGGAAGTAAAATGCTATTCCATTAAGTGACATAACACACACTCCATTAAGTCCGCATGAATACAATGAGCAGTGAGTCTAGTGTAGTAGGCCTATTCATGATTGAATACAAAGTGCCAGTGGAGAGTGAAGTATTCAAGACTAATCAAATTTATTAAACAAATATTTCAAAAAATTCTTTTTAGTTTGTTGACTTTTACACTAGCTTTTAGTTTTGCATTTCATCTCGACTTTTAAAAGCTTCAATTTTGTATAGGAGTCATCTGCCAAACAAGGTCTTTGAATTACGGAAGTACGGGGCTGATCAACTTTCTGTCTCTCACATTCGTGCATGTATTTACTAGTCAGTATTCTCTGCCTCTTCCTATCACACCTGCCTTGCCGTAAGAAGCCATGCTCACATGTCTCGCCATTCCACTATATACACTCCCAGCAGCAAAGCATCGAAAACGCTTACTTACGATATACTTACGCTTCTTACGACATATATATATTGACTAAAAACTTATGAAAATTAAATATTCGTTTTAAATTTGTATAGTAACTTTGTAATTATATTTCTAAGATTTAAATTTTTTACAGTATATTTAAATTATTAACACCGTTTTAATATTAAGACTTTTATTAATATAGTTTTAACGCTAGATTTAATGTTATAAGTTTTTAATATTGTTTTTTGACATTAAAGATTTTAAAGCAGTTTTAGTCTTTAAACTTTTCAATGTATATTATTTTGGTTATGTTGTTGTTGTTCGCTGCCCTAGCAATATTATTTGTATGTGGTAACCCAATAGCGGAGGTAATCGAGGGAAGTCCACGGTACAGATGTTGATGAAGGGTTTCGATATGGGTTTGTAAGGGTTTGATAAAACTTTAACAAGTTAAGTTAGCATTTTATTTTTTAGTTTAATGGTTTAGTAGACCGACCGTAAAAAGCAGATTGTTTGAGTTTGCAAGGCTGTTAGTCTGTGATTGTAACATGCTGGCACGCCTATGATCATAATATATAAAGTATAGTAAAGTCAATTGTCATAATGCCAATTTATAAAGGGGAATTTTGTACTTTAGTTCCTGCAGTTTACAGAATTGGCTAATTGGATAAGAATGTGACCACAGAATTTAAATAAATATAATGCCCAAACAAAATAATCACATTGGTGCCTCACTTCTCCCAGTACTACTGGTCGGGAGGGATATGGAAAATGGTAAAATATCCGTCCACTTATCCTATAAGGCGGAACAATTTTTGAATCACAAGATCTATATCCATTCTCTCTATTATAAAAAGGGCAATTCTCAGCAAATGTTCACCATCATTTTTTAAAACAGCCTTTGGAAAAAATTGGCTGGTTCACTCTTATAATAACTACTCCGAACATTCCAAAAATATATCATATGATAAGATTGCTGTGCTCAGAATTGAAAAAAATTAATGTATAAGCAATGCTTTCCAAAAAAAATTTCACTTTAAAATTTACACCTTTTGGAGTAACTCAAAAGAAGTATAACATACTGCAAAATATAACCTCAAATAGGATCTCATACATCTATTACCCACTGACTACCTATGTGCAAAGTTGCATGTGAATTTAATATTTGTAAGTGGACTTCCTAGCCTAACTAAAACTTGAGCCCACCTTGTAATTCCGTCACATTAAATACATGAAAAAGTTTTATTGCAATTTTAAAAACATAGGACAACTTTTTTACTTGTCAGAAGACAGTTTTGTAAAGCATTTGAAAGATCGCCAGAAAAATGTTTTAAACGGACCATTATTTCTCAGCCAAACAGTATGACGGAATTACATTACGGATTTGTGACGGAATTACAATATCCTCCATTGGGAATTTAGCATAGTTTAACCCAAAATTTCCAGATAGGCATTGCAGTTGACAACCATTTGACATTATTCTTCTATACACTGAGCAAATTTCCGTGCAAATGTTAGACTCTTGTTGTAATTTGGATTATGTAGATCCTTTGTGGGCTATAAAGTAAGGACTAAAATTTTATATAATTGCACAATGAATATGTATATTGCACTCCCTAAAGTATTTGACGATTACCACCTACAGACTTACTTCACAACATTGAATTATTGACTTCAGTTAACTCAATATGACATTCAACTAGAATGGGTTGTTGTTGCAACCAGAACGGGTAAGGGCGTTATTGGTGGATCAGATCTAACCACCAAAAGGCTAGCATACAATCCAACAAAAGATGGGTCACCAATATCCACGATTGACCAGATATGTGCTTTGTCTGTA
>JAOQGN010061712.1:0-12523 GCA_027564295.1 Himantozoum antarcticum
GATTGGACTGTTTCGAGCATTCAGACTTTGTTCACAAGATTGGATGAAATGCTCGCAATATCTGTGCTTTGATTGGTTGGACTATTTGTGTGACGTACGTGGTTACTATTCAAGACCATATTGTATATCAGGTCTCATCCATTGGTTGCTCGATTTAATTCTCTCACTACATGCTTTCTAACTTTGCTGCTTTTGTCTTATTGGGCCGGTGCGTGTGGGTTACACATAAAATATTATTCCCGATTCGAGGCCGTTGAATTGGCCATATTATCTGAACGTCTGCAGCTGTCTCTATCACAAATCATGTGGTATTTTAATACTGATCAGATGAACACATTGAGCTGGGTGATGAAGTCTTCATCTAAGGAACAGTTGAAATTCAAAAACAGATAGTAGAAACAGGTGAGTATAATTATATTCTTACTAGTTCAAATTATCGGAGACATCTCAATATTCAGAATTGGTCGGGCGGTGAATAATTTGTTCCATACCGCTGGAAACGTCTCTTACTGGCTAATTTGGTTGAGTCTAAATAGATGATGATGATCATTATCATAGTTCTATATGTAAAAAGAGTTTACACTCTCAAAACGTTTCAAAGAGATGGGGATGGAGATAATTCCAATCGGACACTGTTGATGCAATGCATCAGCATGACAGCTGTAAATCTCAACCAATATTAAATTAGTTTTATCTTTAGTTCAAAAGAAAAGCTAACACAGATTCCAGTCACTCACATTCTTAGTGTAGCCTAATACGAAGCTCAAGCAACGTCCTAAATTATAATTTGACTCAGTTAGATCAATAAGGGCCTTCAAAGTCATCTTAGGCATTTTGCACTGTTATCTAAGCCGAGAAGCTCCGGACCAAATATGTTGAGTGAAAAGGTAGATTGATAGGCCTCCACAACATCAGTTGCATGCTAGAGTAGAATATCGTACAAATCCCATTTTCCCTTTACCTCACTTCACTTCCACTGCTGGCCATCAATGATCTACATACTAAGAAGCTCAGCCATGGAACGAATTGTCGGTCAGCACAAGGAATATTCAAAACAAATTCAAACTCATGAGTGAGCTCAAACTCATCTGCAAACTACAAATAGTTCTGTCTTTTGGCTGCTGTAGTACCTCCCCAGAGGCCCTGTGCCTTTTGACTAGCTTCGGCTATTGGACATGTGGGCCTCATAATCACCACTATAGGGTGACTTTCTGTTCATCCATAACCATTTGCTTCATATACAAGTATGTGACGAAAAAATATACAAATATTGAGATTGCACTCAATGTATTCAGTTCAGGAGAAGTGAACATACATGTAAATAACATCAATACACCCAAGTCACAATCTATGATGTGGCTCCTAACTCAAGTTCATTGATATACCCACTGAATGTCATGAAGTCCCATCACTGTACCAAATAATAATACATACCACAGGCAAGCTTGGTGTGAGATCCATACAAAATCTGTTGCTGGCATTTCCCTAGGAGTTGCATCTACCATCATCATTGTGACAGCATATATGATAGATGCCAGAAGAGCAGCCAAAGATCGCAACTCAAGAATACTTCCATGTCAAACAGGGTAAGTAGGCCAAAATACTCCCTTGAAAAGTTCATGTGAGTTGATATCCC
This sequence comes from Himantozoum antarcticum, assembly GCA_027564295.1. Lineage (NCBI taxonomy): Eukaryota > Metazoa > Bryozoa > Gymnolaemata > Cheilostomatida > Bugulidae > Himantozoum > Himantozoum antarcticum. The sequence continues at coordinate 1,637 of JAOQGN010061712.1, forward strand.
TTTGTCAATCATGAGTGACAAAAGAAAAGCAAGTGAATTTGTCGATTGAAACTTAATATTATAGATATTTGACAATACATGTGATTGTTTAAACGAATATGAGCATTCCCTCGATCTGCTGATACTGCAAACTGATTTCCTCCAGTTTCTTGCAATATAAATACACCAATTGTTATAATATTGTAAACTAAACCCTGCCGTAGTTTATAAATTGTCACAAACAGTGGGTGTAACATGTAGCAGCCTATACTACATACAAAGTAACACCAGAGACAGGAGCAAGCCAGAGACAAGAAGTGAACCACAGCCGTTTGCACCCATGACCAATGGAACTCCAGCACTGAGTCGCTCTGCTGATGACCAATTTGGGAATGTCTGTTTACAGCCCGAGCTGTCGATCTATCCATAGTTTCATAATAGCAGAAGTTAGCCAGAATTCTAGGAGCCATAATCAGGCTTTATACATAGCTTGAACGGGTAGTATCTGGCCTGCAATTTGTTGTCATTAAAGAATATCTGTGAGATTACAAACTAGTGTACATACTTTTACATGCGTACATTAATTTCAATTCAATAGAATCCTGGTCAGGTAGTAACTAGGTCAGGCTAGGTCAGAGAATTTGGGTAAAGAAATGCACTCATTATATGATTTGGTGATTCAATGATTGGATGGATTTTTGCAGTGAGGGTGCAGCTGGAAGGTTGTGGCTGACCTTATCTGCAAATTAATTAATGATTCTGTAGGTACTCAATGTGCATAATACAGAATGTGGAGAACTCTTTCTCTGGAACTATGAGCCTACTCACGGTAGTTGTACCGCTGGTGGTAATCACATGCTGCTATTTAGCCATCATATATAACCTCCACCAGAAAAAAAATACAGGTATGTTAAATAGGGCAATCCCTAAAATATAGATCATATCCTCAACTTTCAGCTATGAATGATTTGTTTGTGGTTACGTTATGTAAAAGCTAAAATCCGCTATTTGTCTCACAAGTGAGAAATGGTATTGACCGAAGCCAAGGCCGCTATGTACGATGCCCAATTTGCTCTCAGTTAGGGTTGGAGCACACCCAGGCAAATTTCAGGTTCAAAGCCTTTGCCCAGAGGTCCTTAGCATTGATAGCTCAGAGTGTACCCCAATCGCTTGATTTTTTTACAAATTAAGTGAAGTGGCACACAAGAGAATCGAACCCGGGTTACCTGCGTGATGTTCGAGTCCTCATCCAATTGAGCTATCCCTACTCCCTATATGTTCTATGCTATTATAGTGCTGGTTGTCAATGAAGAGATCAATTGTCTAAACATTGCCACAAACTCGGGTGGCAATGATCGCAATGTTGCCACCAAAGGCTTGAGACTTATAAGCTTGAGGGTTTCAAGCCTTTAAGTAACATGCAGCTGATGATAACCAGGTCGCAAGAAACAGCGGCACTTGCCTCCAGACCTCCAACTAGCCTAGCACTGTAGCCTTTGAGTCATCATCTGGAGCTGCTCCTCTCAATAACATCATGGCATCATCTCACCAATTAGCAATAAAATAAAGATCATTCCAACCAAGTATTATCGGGAAAATATAATCACCAAAACTGTGAAGTAAACGTTCTCCATCAATTCTGTTGAGCCGGAAACATCTTACAAACATTTGAAAATCTGGATAATGACAGATCCAGATGGTAAAGAGTAAGAATTAATATCGGAGTGGAGAGATAGGATAAATAGAGCAACAACCAACAATTAACCACATAGAGCTGCACGGGGCAAGAAGAGGTCTGGTGTTTAGGGATGCGAGAAAGACAGCAGTGGTATTGGGGTGGGGATAGAGAGAGAGAGAGAGACAAAGGGGCAGTCTCGGGTTGACAACACTACAGGGGCTTCCCTCTCCAGACACTCCACATTACGCTTGTGTTTTGGTTCTCTTGATCGGGCGTGTTGCCATTTTCGGTTCACTTTAACTGCTTGCTTTATGTCAATGCTGCTTGTTCTTTTTTAGTATCACAGCAATCACCGGCAATTAGAAAGCTAAAGAGATCATCACTGAGCATCGGACTGCTATGTTTCACCTTCTTTCTGTCCTACATTCCCATCACCATTTTGAAGATACTCGCAAACTTTCCGAGTATACACTTAGGATATCAGGGTTATTTTGGTGCCACAGTAGCACTATATTCCAGCGGCTTCATGAATCCAATCGTTTATGCGATGTGTAACAATAAATACAGGGCAACTGCAAACAAGATCTTCCATACGTCATCAGTAGCAGATCAAGTTGGTGGGACTACACAGGAATTGGCTTGTAGTCAGTCGGTACCCCATGGTTGCAATCATGGACCCAGCCATGCATAATGACACACAGACATTGCAATAACAGTTGACGACATGAATACTTGAGACCAGAGTACCATTCTCTTGCCACCAGGTGAAGGCAACACACAATTGAAAAAGATAAAATAGACTTACAGTTACCTGCACATCTTTATTTATTATATATTTCATTAATATTATGTACATAAAAAGACGTTAACTAAGCTAATGTTGGTGTTGTACATGCATCTGTAAATAAGACGTCTCCAACATATTATAATTTATTACTAGTAGACCTGCCTACAAAGAGCCTAGGGGTCTTTATTGCAGTCATATATAATGTGAATTCCGTTTGTATGCACATTTGTCATTCTGGAAATTAGTTTTCAGTCCTCCATCTCATCAATGAGGATAGCTCCATCTACTGTGCAGCTATGTAGAGCACAATGCTCTTAGTGACTGTCAATCCGAGATCATACCAAAAAAGCTAATGCTTGATGTGTTCTGGCCACACAAACCATTTATCAGACAGCTAGTCTCTCAGCTAGACGATCACTCAGCGACCAATCTCACACTACCACTCACCAACTCACCATATCATTAACTCGACACTAGTCGACACTCTCACTAGCCCTCATTTTCTCACACCTCCATTTGTTAATTCGCCCTCACTCATCCTCACTCCTCATCATATCACCCTCACTCACCTGTATTTAGTGAGTTGTTTAGACAGAGAGCACGAGAGTTCTGAACGGCTTCCCAATACCAATCCAACATTGCTTGTTATACCATACGGAAGAAGTTGGCTGCTCCAATAGCACGACATGTTACCAGATGCTCGCAATCGATTTTCATAGTTGGCCATCAATGAGCTGTTGATTGAGATGTTGTTCTGTAAAGGAATAGACAACATGGAATTGCCAGAATACACTATATTTGAAATTTTATTGATTGAAAGTGTTTGCCTTCGTAGAGTTTAGATTACGAGCTCCATTCTATAGAATATTAAGAATTTCAACATTTTGGCAGTCATGACAGTTCCTAAAGGACGCTGATTATCAATTTCACTGCAGTATATACATGTAATATATAATGAAATCATGAGAGTAAAATGAAGATTTATTGCATTACGGTGCATTAACTTAAAAAAACATGTTATAACCCAGTGCGTTTTCCTGAGGAAAGAATTGGGCTACAAACATTTCAACAAGTATTTAGCTCATTTGATTGAGCGCACACAATGAGAACACAACCTGGTAGTGACAGTGTTGCACAGGAATGCCCCGAGTGAATTATCAATCTTCAAACAAAGATGTGTTGCAAGCACATTCATGTTGTCAACTGCCAACGCGCTTTAGTGAATATTAAAAGTAGGAAGGCTAAATAGATGATTCAAGCGCTTTTTACAAGTTTGACACGTTTAACACGCTTCAATTTCTGCTACAACAACAACAACAACAACAATAACAATAACAATATTTGTTGGTCACTCATGTGGCAATCCAGCGGAACTCGGAGCTATTCCAGGAGAACTCATGGCACGTTGCACAAAAGCATTAGTCTGACTACCAATCTTCAAGACAAAATCCTCCAGGTCGGAAGTGAGACTGTTTGCAGTTAACTTGGTTCATTGCTGCAAGATGAGAGTGGCAGGAGCACTACCACTCCATACCACTTTGACAGATAGCTTGCTGTATTGGCATAACATTTAAACTCCTACCACTCCATACCACTTTGACAGATAGTTTGCTGTATTGGCATAACATTTACACTCCTACCACTCCATACCACTTTGACAGATAGCTTGCTGTATTGGCATAACATTTACACTCCTACCACTCCATACCACTTTGACAGATAGTTTGCTGTATTGGCATCATATTTACACTCCTACCACTCCATACCACTTTGACAGATAGCTTGCTGTATTGGCATAACATTGGCAAGCATGACATGTGCAGCTATAACAATCAAGTAGAATTAACCAGATAATTATTACTATAATTAGTGACATTCATTGGCTTCATGAGACAAGAACAGAACATATTATACCCATGTCTACTTATCCAAGTATGTTTATTATCATCTTGCGTGTCAGCAAAAACTATAAAAATATTTATAAATTTCTATTATCTAATTGAGAATGATATTATTCTATGTGGAAGATGACAATATTCAATGATTTTCTGGTTAGCCACATACTATATAATATAACTATTATAATGTTATATCGATATTATAATAAATATTATCTTAATATTTGGTAAATATTTAAAAATTGGTAAATATTGTCTTACCCCTCCCTAGGAGCCTAGCAATCGAATGCTTCTGGTTGATGCTACTTATTGAATGTTCCAATAAATGCTAACGATTATGTACGAATATTTTCAGGCATTGCAGACAAATCAATTTCTAAACCGTAGCCAACGGATACGACAAAACAGCATATGGGAAAATTGATGTATTATAACTATTTCCCGTCGTAGCAATAAAAGACGACCAAAGTTAACAAGATGAAAATAAACAGCAAATATTTTAATCTTGTAGATCGTAAGATATGGTACAACATTTGATCAGGTTATTGCGGAATAGTTTTACAATACTATAATTATTCTATTGACCAATTGCACAATATTTTATAATGAATATATAATTGTACATTTAAAAATAGGTATTATACCTATTTTAGACTGTATTAGAGCAGGGTAGAGCAAATACTAAAAGCATTGTATTAGAGATTTAATAAAAATATATTTAAACTGCCAATTGAATTTGTTATATAATAATAAATAAATAATATGATAATTATAATAAATAATAAGTAAATATATTTAAAACTGCAATTACAACTGCAAATCTGCCATCATTCGATTATAAAAATTACGGTACGAAGATCTTACTTGTCTTAGTACAGTAATTATTATAATCTGATGATGGAATTTATGCTGCAATATAAGTTTTAAATATATTTTTAATAGATTTTAAATACAATGTTTCTATTATACCTATTTTTAACGAAACTATTAGCTTAAGTTGAAATTTTTAAACAATTGTACATAATGTTATACAATTATACAATATTTACAAAATTATATAACTTCTATTATTATGCATGTAGATATATTTTGTATTACTGCATGTGGCATAATGCAGAGATTCTTTAGTTTAATTATAATTTATAGGATACTAAAATAAATAACCAAATTACGTGGCATTATATGCACAAGTACTAGCTTGCTCCAACAAATTTCCACATTATCTACACACTCCGGAGTTATCTACCATCAATAGGCAAACTGCATGGGGTAGACAATTTCTGCAGACAAGATATAATCCGTAATAATACGGAGTATAAAGTGGAATTTAATGTGTACTGGGCTTTGATATAGGCAACTTCTGATTGGTTTGGTAGAGTGGTCTAACTCAGCGCTCAGCTCCTACAGCTATGACACAAGTTATCTCCAAAGACATAATTATGGTGCAGGTCTCAATATCCTGGAAGTTTTCGTCCAAGAGAAGGTTTTTCGCTAGAACCCCTTTAAGTGAGGTCACATTGACATAGATTTATATCTCGGGTTTTCAGGATAGGGTGACCCAAACCAGAAATTGGGAACGTAGTCCTAGGAGCGGACAGAACAGAAAAGGAATTTTACCTGCTTTCCTTTCTTGCCAATTGCACTGATAATAATATGAAGTCATGAGTGTGGGTTTCCTTCGATTACCTATGCAATGGATTACCACATGCTTGCCCAGATATATCACCATTATAAACAAGACCGAATCTCCACAGGAGACATAACTCCTACCTTTATGCCAACGGGAAATGTAAAGCCTTGCTCTAACGCCATTTTGCTGATATCCACAGCAAACAGCTGATCAATGAGATCTATATCACTATTTATATCTTTATCAAAATAATCGGCTTCAAACACACTGCACATGTCTATGTGAATCTTTGCTGTGGTCTGCAACATACAAACACACTGCACATGTCTATGTGAATCTTTGCTGTGGCCTGCAACATACAACAACTATTACTTGAATTACTTGGAAGGGAGAGAAGATGGTCAAGTAGCCTTGTTACTTGGTAACAAGTACTTGTTACCAAGTAACATCACGGTGCCTTGTTCATGAGTTTGATTCATATGGCAGTCAAAATTTCTCTGCCCAGAATTCTTGAGCAAGGTGCGTAACCTAATGTTGAGAATTGAATGTTAACCCTGTCGTCTGCTCAGTTGGTAAAATACTGGGAGATCGGAGGAGGAAATCCCTCAACTAGTTCAGCTATAATTGCATTACCGTCTAAAACAATACAAACAAGCCATTGTTATATAAGTATATCAAAGTGGCTATCTGAGATACTGGTAGTGGCATACATTATACATCAACAAATGCAACTACATCAATACACTACAGAAATAACCATTATAGCGTAGAAGAGTTAGTAGGTTTGGAAGAATTTCAATAATGAATAGCGGATTATTAAGCAACAAAATCTCAAAAGTAAGCATAATACGCTAAACTTCATATCGAAAATATTTTAAAATCTAAAATCGTGATGGTGTTTCAATCAAAGCATATTTTCATAGCAAATTTAAAAAAAATTTAATCTACCTAAGCTGCATTTTGTATAATATGTGAAATAACTTCATTTGAAAATGCAAGATGCATTCCAGTTAAGAGTTCATGCATATGGCGGTACTTTAGCATCTTAACAAACACAGCACATCTGTGACCTGTCTCCAACTATAACAACCAAATCAAAACAGCAAAATTAACAGGTTATTTCACCAAAGGTTAGTTCGCTGTACCGAAGATCATCTGGAGTACCGAAGACCTTTGGAGTCATCATTTCACGGATCATCACGGCTAATGAAAGCTTCATATGGCATCTGAATGCCGCTCATTTACCATTTAATACACAATCATGTACACTGTCTGAGCTATTTAGTGAAAGATTATCTCAGAAATCAGTTAATTTCTAACTTCAACCCTGATGACAGACACTACATAGCTACAGTACATGTTATTGCTGTGCTGTCCAGACTCCAGAAGAGAGGAGAGTGTAGGTCACCAGTGTTACAGTCACCATTACAGCCCGCTGCTAATAATAATCTATTATATTTAAGGAAACAACAGAGAAAGTTGACAACTCCTAAAGAGTACAGAGAGGAGAAAGTTATCTGGTATAAATAGATGAGAGGCTTACATAAGGATTGTAGCTGTTGAGTTCATCTTGAAACCGTTTAATCTCTAATAGTCTCTCGTATTCATCTATTATCTCTTTTGATGATCTCATGTCTTTCCGCACCAACTAGATAATAAACAAAATATGGAGGTCACAAGATAATAATACTGAGAAACGCGATTATCATAAGCAAGTCATCGGCAGAATTTAGTAGCATGATTGGCTGACTAAACAGCTCTGGATATCACTTTGTACAATCCACATCACATTACTAGGGATGCGCCAACATGTCATTCCCACAATACAATAATGAAGGCAGTCCTGTCATACTAGATTATAGTCACAGCTTGTTACCTGACTGTTCTCAAATTCTTCCAATCCCTCTGGTCCCACTGCATCATAAATCCTTCGTAAATGAGGGTCGCAAAGAACTAGAACAAACAATACATTATGTATTATCACAATGTTTAGAGTTAGAGTTATATCAATGTGGATGCCACAACCAGGGAAAGTAACTCTATGGCCACAACGTGCAGTGCATGCTGTCAGCATTACCTGTCATCTGAGCTCAGTTTATGCAAAGCTTAGCTCCTTCCAATAATGTAAGAGGAAATTAATTCCATTTCCTTTTTCACTTCATTTCCAATTCTAGTAATTCACCTGTTGCAGATTGCATTGAAGATAGACTAAGATAGAAACGGTTCAGATTTCAGCTTTCATTTTCCAAAACGTCATCGCATTGAAAACATATCACAAAGTACATGTAAAGACAACAGTATCGGCACAGACATGATAGGTACAATCTCAAGATGGCAATTATTTGTCAAACACAGACCTGGATTGCAAGCACGGACAAGTAATTTATTACAGGTCTAATTCATTTGGTACTAGTTCAATGAGTGTGTATCAGTAATAAGAAATTGCATAAAGACTAGGGATGCAACGATAATCGAAAGAATCGAATCGTCACATTGAAAATACCAAAAGTCGAGATAATAACAATATTGCAAGCCAAGCAGTAAAGACCAAGCAGAGTTGCCGTATAATCTAAAATTTTAGTACACAAAACGAAGTAATGTTATCCCTAGCTACTACAGTCAACTAAATTATGAATAAAATTTGATATTATTTGGTTTTCCATTCCAAACTAAGTTACGGAGAAACATATTATGCATACTGTCGTTGCAGGCCTAGTTGGTATACTTACAGTTCGTAATTTTTGTTCATTATTTAATCAGAGGAAATATTCTCAAAACATAAAAAATTAAGGAATCGAATATGAGTTGAATCGATTTCAAAAAAGTATTGAATCGAATTGTAGTGGGAATAATATATTAGAGGACTGCCTGGTCAATGGTCAATAGGTCAATGGTCAATAGTCAATAGGTCAATGGTCAATAGGTACAAGCATACTTAGGCGATATTTGGACTTTCTATCTGAAATCAGTGAAATGCCCCTTACAGTGCATAATACACTGGACTCTCTTTACAAACACCCTTCCAGATTTGGTAGCTTCAACACATTACCACTAGATTCAAACCCACAGATTTCAGGATATTTGGATAAAAGGGGTTCTTAGCTGATTAATCATACCATCTTTAGCCCTCTTGATTCTATGGAAAATATTTTCTGCTATTTGTTTAGCCTCTGCAGTGATATGTTTATCTGGATGGAACTGTAAGCTCAATCGTTTGTAAGCAGCATTCACCTCAGTAGTGGTTGCCTAAAATATAAACAAAATATCTTTAAATATGTTTGTTCGTGCTAAAGTTTTATTATAAAATATAGTAGGCCTACTAGAAACGGCTTCATGTGAAAATACAAGTATTAAGGCAAATTATATAACATCAAAACATTTGACTGATTATCTTGGTTGTAAAATCTAACAACCATCTTAAGAGCTAAAGGATGTATGTTTTTTATTTTAGCCTAAAATCGCTTTTAGAACAATTATATATTATAAAAATTATATCCAGTTTCTACAATGTGAACAAAGCATGGATTTTTCTATGGTTGATACCTGCACTATGGTTGATATGGCTGCACACCTTATCTTTCACATGAAAAAAAAGATAATGTAATAATTAGTTTTGCACAAGCTCAGAACATTTTCCAATTCCATAAATTTTCACATCATTATTTATTGCACACGCAACTTTATAACAATGGCAACGCAACTCCACTTATGACACGACATTTGTATCTAATTTGACTCCAAATTGAATTATTTTGCTATTAAAAATTTTAATTTTCACTATTATATTGTAACGTTTGTCCCCTTTTCCAGAGAAGGGCGACAGCGGCCACTGGACAGGCGACAGCGGTCACTGGAACTGAGAGAAGTCATTTGACCTGGGAGGAGACCGCACAGAACTCTCGTTATTGGGTGCAGCCGTCTGCCCTGGCTCAGGGTGACGAATGTGTATATTCGTCACCCTGAGCCATATTCGTCATATATTCGTGTGTATATAATATATATTACAGTATATGTGTGCATATATTCGTGAGTATATACATATAATAAGTAGTAGCCATCAGGGAGAGTGCAATCCGTAAACATATTATATTCAAATTGCATTACTCCATTACAAACTTACATTAACAATCATAGGCCTAATCATAAATTATAATTATTAATATAATTTGTTAATCAAAATCATTACATAATGATAGTGAGTAATTGACACTTCAGATGAGATCTCGGGAGACAACACGAAATGTCAGCCTTAGGCTATGTAGCTGAACTTCAATTACAAGTAACATGTATCTGCCGCTAGTTTACAGTTACAGCATTGCTACCTGCAAGGTATGTAGGGTTTATTACTAAGTTGGGCAGACAGACCTAGTTTGTTACTTGGTAATATTGTGGACAATTGATAACAGTCAGCAACTTTTTTCTAGTCAATGACCAACGGAAGGAGTGCAGTTGTTTTTAGTGTTCAGGTTGGATTTTGGAGCCGCAGATATAGCGGAGGCATGGGAAACATTCACCGCCTAATTTAACATTTTTGCTTCGTCAAGTGCATATAATTATAGACATGTGGCCAATGAGATAATAGAGATAGTGATTGGCATCAGCAACTATGTAACAATTCTGGTAGGGCTACAAAGACGGTCAAAACTTTGAATAAAATAATCAAAAGATTAGAAGAATATTGTCAGCAGGTTAAGCAAATCATCTATGGACGAGTTTGTTTCAATACACTGATGCGAACAGAGGGTCAATCAATCAATGAATCTGCAACAATAATACAAACACAGGCAGATATATACAAATCTTACAGCCCAACTGACCCTTGGCAGTGGTCAGTTGAGCTGTAAGGTTGTGTTTGTAAACGCTCTCTCTAAATACCTTAATACTCTCTTATAAACAGTATACTTGTTACACACAT
>JAOQGN010061823.1:0-12523 GCA_027564295.1 Himantozoum antarcticum
AAAAATCTTTCATGTGCATACATAAACTTTGTTAAAAAGTTTCCAATAGAGCCCATAAGAAAGGTCTTACACTACCAATTCTAAAAAAAATTGTTTAGGCCACGCCCCAACGTTTCGGCGAATACTGTCGCGAACTTCCCTAATATTGTTCTAATATAGTTATATTATTTTATATAATTATATACAGTATGTAAATATAATAATATATATATATATATTGTAAAAGATGTGAATTGCTCAAACACTACTATTAAAGATGTTGAATCAATTAAAAAGTGAACAGAAAATAAAAATAAGAAATCAAATATTTTATAGAAAAAACCTTTTTTGAAACTTTTCAGTTCTGCTCTTGAGTAAGGTTGTATCCATTGACACTCTAATTATTGGTATGAATTGGCTCTGGTTGTAGAAGGCACAGGGACGAGGAGGATGATGATCATGAGCATAGAAGTAGTAAGTCTGAGAGATCAGATAAGGATAGGGACAGGCATAAGAAGAGCAAGCGCTCTCGTAGGGAGCACGAGGATGAGAAACAGTAGCTACGGTATTACATGAGTACAGTTGTAGCTATGGTATTACATGTGCACAGCAGTAGCTATGGTATAACATGTACACAACGGTAGATACAGTGCTACATGTGTACTGTGGTAGCTTCGGTATTATTGTGTACAGTGAATAGCTTCTGTATTATAAAATTATGTGTACTATGGTAGCTACGATATTATATGTGAACAGTGGTTGCTGCGGTATTGTATGTGCATATGAACAGTGGCAGCTAGGTATTACATGCGTACAGTAAATGTAATAGATACCATTTCTACTGTTCATATAACAGTCTAGGTATGCTATTCCCTCCTCACAATTAAGATGTAGATATGACATTGCCGATGAACGTGACAAAGTTGGTCAATCTTGCTCACTGTCTGTTTTATTTCCTTGTAATTTTGTGCACAACTGCAAAATGAATAACATGAGTATTGGGTTGTATCACTTTCTGCCGCGAAATACAAAGTAATATCGTGCAGTTCTATATGGCAAAGGTTTTAAGCTCTAGTAAATCACATTGTTTCTCAATTCATAAAATTAGCATACATGGTGGGCGCTGCAAGTAGATTTTAGGCACATTTCCTTACTGTTGATTGTTGATTAATTGGCCATGGAGCTTGGTTTTGGTGGTAGATGGTTCTGATATATAATATCACTGGATTGCCTATATAATAGCTGAGGCAGAGCAGAGGTCACAAGTAGCAATCAGGTACAGATATAATATATATCCTGACTACATTGCCATATATTTGCTATCTGGACCATCGCCATGGCACTCTAGTGTCAGCCTACTTGGTTCAAACACTGTTTGGTTTGATTTGGCTGTCACATGTTTGGTTTTCTTTTAACATGTGTATATTATATGGGATATAATTTATTTTGTTACCAACCATGTTCTTTGTTAACCACTGTTTCCAATTCTTGCTCCACAACTAGACATATGCAGTAGGCCCATTTGTTGAAAACTGTGTCGAGAATTGTCTTGACGTTTTGCTGGAGTTTTTTTTGTCTCTTGTTTTAGAGGTATAAATCAGTAAATGCGTTCAATGAGTTTGTCTTCAGTCCAATCTTGTGTCTCGAGTCACTGTTTTCAGTTTGAAGCAATCTGTAGACTTGTTTTATATCATGTAATTGTACATAATGTGATGAATATGTAAATATATATATTAGGAATGATCTCCACCTACGTATCTGTTACATCAGTATTGGGCTACAAATGAATACAGTACAGTATACATACAGGGCAGGAATAGATCATGATGCCATATTCCGGTAAATTCCTTTTCAGTTCTTAGGCTAAGACTGAGTTCCTGATTTGGGATGCCTATCCCCAAGATCAAAGTCCAAGTCAAGGTGAACAAACTGACAAGGAAATATTCCAATAGTGTTCAATGTTGGCATTTTACATGTTGACAGTTTGTGGCATAACATATTACAGCATAACTTAGGTCAAGTCGGAATAGTTGTATTCCGTGGATATTATTCATGATCATTCTCTTAATTGCATTGTATAATGTATATCACACAATTACCTTGGCAAACGACTGATAAACTTGACTGAATGAGTGTTTTTTACATAGAAATAATACTCCGGCTGTGCAGTGGAGCCTTAAGTTATTTCTTGCAAAATCATAACATTTTTTTTATTGTTCTTGGTTATGTTTTTTGTCCAATTTTTTAGTTGTGAGCCCTGGGCTATATGTTTTTTTTTATTTTACGGCTCTCAAATGTTAATGCTATAGATAACTTGTCGCAACAAGTCTATACAAAATATTTTCAGCTGACCAACGGTGCATATGTTTTGTTTGCCAGAAGGCTGAACTCACACACAACAACTGACAAACAGCAGCAAATGAATGCCCAATGAGTTAATCAATGCAAGCCCTGACTTATACTGTTTTGAACTGTTGCATGTGATTCATTGGAAGCATAACTCATAGCTACCATTGCAGACCAATTATGAGCAGAATGGGCCAGGTCTGAGTGGTCCAAGTTGTGTAGTATTGGGCAGTAGGAAATTTCAGCGATTGTGTGAAAATGAATTGCCGTTACTATAAATTATTATAAAACATACATTATTAGTAATAAAAAGTGCTAAATAATATGTAATTAACTAGTTGAGTTTTATTGCGACCCACTATTAGACGCTTGACTTGATCATTGACTTTCCAATAATATAGTCTCTATAGCGAGACTATATTATCAGAAGTCAATGATAAAGTCAATGTCGATAGAATTCATTGATGAGATAAAATTATTATCAACTAAAATGCAAACATACATACTTTTACGATATTCACGCGTATATAAGAAACAAGAGGACGCATGCCCAAGCATAAATATGATAGCCTTTGTACCAGCACTCACCGGATCGCGCTAAACACTTAACGTGATTTGCTGTGACTTAAGTGACCCCTTTACTGTACACGTAAACAGAATCAACACTGCCGTGGCGTGTGTTTTTTTAGCGGCCCGAAATGATAAGTGTGTGGTGCAGCCCATTCATACCCATCGGTCTAGAAAGCTGAAGGCCATTTTTACGAAGGATAATAAAGAATGAACAATAACGGGTGAACCAATAGTTCTATAGCGTAACTATAGAACTAATTAATATGAAATTAATGGTTATCCAACAATTGTAAACATTGGGAATTATAATACACCAGATGAACACGCTGCATAGCTTACTGTATTTACTCTTTACACTGAAAGTTCAAGTAAAATATGCAACTTGTAAAATCAATGCTGCTAAAGAACATCAGGTGCCTATTGCTGTGGACAAGTTGAAATTATATAACATAGTGACAGGATTCTAAGCTGATCATTGCATATATTCAGTCGATTCGGACACTAGTGTTGTCACGTGGGAGATCTGGCTGTCGCTGATGACAGTCCATACAATGATGTCTGTGGCAGTTAGGTGCAGTGATGGAGATTTTCAGCTTAGCTTAGTTCTAAAATTGTGGTTGGGTTTTGAGACACAGAACTCATTTTTCATGGAGAAGCGCCTGCACTTTTTTCTAGATCACTGACTGTCTCAAAAATCGTCATTACTACTCATGCCTCGTCTGTGGATAGGGTATACAATGAAGATGTTGTATGAAATCTTACAATGATTCCATTCATGTTATATAAATATATACTGATACTGTTATGAGTTTGTTCAGTAGTACCCACTCTGTAGTAAGTTTGTTCAGTAGTACCCACTCTGTAGAAAATTGCGTGCAATTTTTGCTCTTCTGAATATTTAATACCAAAGTAATTTATTCACTAGTAGAAGTAGTATGATGAATTGTCTAACGAATAGCAATACGAGTAGATGCCGCTCAGTATGCACTAGCTCTTGGTACACAAAATAATGTGATTCTCGCTTATTTGGGACGGGCAGGTTCCCGTCAACTTTTCATTTTCGGGAAATGAAATGAGGCTGCATACTCTTTTGCAACATTGACAACAGGCTTTAACAAGATAGATCGGATGAGACACTAAATATTATCGTAACATGAGGGAGTCCTGTGCAGTGACATAGCGTTACAAATATAGCTCCTAGTTATAGGCAATGGTGTAGTGCTGCCTAGACGGAGTCTAGGTAAAAATCTGTGAACACCAAAATGCCTAGACGCCATATAGGCAAAACCAACTTTAATTAATAGTTGTTGAATTGGCTTCAGGGTAGGAATAGGGACCATAATGTAGCTCTTCAGTTTCTTGCAAACGAATCTTCTCATCAGCCCATATATGTTAAACTGCAAGTTTCCACACAGTCTAGGCAAAAAATATTGTGTCATTACACCACTGGTTATAGGGGCTGAATCTCCAGTAGCTAACTGTTCCAAATTCATTAAATATTTTGCCTAGTAACGGCTTAAAATATATATATTACTATTACCATCCTAAAGTGAACTACATGTATTGCTATAGATAAAATGCGTGACCCCCACTATGGATGCGAGTGCCCCCAAGCTTTGGAGAAACTGCTTATTTAATAAACAGAGTAAGACTAGCTAGTGAAACTCCTATGTTGTTTTGTTGCAGCTAGCAACACAATAGAGGTAATATATGTAATTATCACATATTAAGTCACATAGGGTGCATCACATCACAATAAGTTATAGTCATATACATGTGTCACATAAGAAAACATTTCACAGTTGTAATTACTAGGGGGTCTAGCCTGGTTTCCCTTTCCAAACATTCTGCGGGCATGGGGTAAAGGTAAGAAGGGGAAGCCCTTACCTTTCCCCCACGCCAGCAGAAGCCTTAGAAACCCAGGTTAGTGGGAAGTCTAACAAACACGTTTGATAATAACAATAACAAAGATAAGGGACAACAGTTATTCACATATTCACATTTCCCTCCTGGTGACATGTTGTCACAATAGTTGACTGCAAACAAGGAAAATGACTTACTTGTGTATAATAGTAAACATTGGTGTGAACAGGGTGCAATTATATAGTGGTAGTGTTTGCACTGTGATTCAATTCTGGTTTGTTTATCATGTTGTTTGTTTATAATCAATCTGTATGTAGTTTTAGTCACTACACACAAAGCGACTGTGCCAATTTATAGGCTATATCTACCAACCAAGTTTACTGTTTTCGTTTTTCAGTTTGGCTTAGTTCTAAGATAGCGGTTAGGGTTTTGGGCCACAAACACACTTTATGGAGGAGTCGGCTTCTCCGCCTACGTTTTTCTAGACCACTGGTAATTTCAAACACTGCCGTTTCGGCACTTTAGCTCCAAATTCCAGCATAACTTATTGTAAGCACTGTCTTATAATTATAGATAGCAGTACTATTGATTGGCATCCATAAAGTCAATAGCTTATTATTCTAATGGTAACTTGTAAACAAGTCTAAACGAATATTAGCAGACGAGGAGTTTGACGAGTACAACGTAGTCCGTTGACTCGTACATGTCTGTAGGAGATCAAGTAGTATCAAAATAACCATAATTATTATCACAGTTAGATATTTGTTTGATGCAACGCAAGGGATGTATGATTTTGAGTAAAGCGTAATATTATGGCCTGCTTAGTGAAGTGATGCCCTCATCACTAAAGATTATCTGGATTCTTCTAGCAACGCAATTGTGGTTAGATTAACATTTAATCCCTATAGGAAATTTGTTCTGCTAATTTGTTCTAATGATGAAATTTATCATGAATAAATATATTTAAATTAAAAAAATTTTCTCATCAGAATTTTGCTGAAACTTGTATCTATTTTTCCTACCTTAAAAAGACATTTTGCTTTGAAGACATCTTTCTTATATATGAGGTACCATTTCAATAACGTGAACCGTTTTCAAGACATTTCTCTAATAAACTATAGCCGATATTATTTTTTATTTATTATTGTTGAAGTTGTCAATGAATTCAACTCTACTATGAGTTTCAAATTCAAAGTTTCAATTAAGATCAAAAATAATGAATTCTCAGCATCTTCATTAACTGAGAGAAAATGTGGTTTAATATAAAAATTTTAATCTCAACATTGCATTACAGCTGAACAGTCGAAATCTCCAGGTTATCCTCATTCTTTTTTTATCAAGGAATTCCATGATTTTGTGGGATCAATTCTATCCCCATACTTCCGTAGATTTCTGCAAAAACAAATTTAAACATGCATGTTGCATGTAATTACCTTCATACCAACTAAATCTAGTAGAGCTAAAACATAAATTCCCTGAGTTCACTGGCACCCAACTCAAGTGCCAGCATCAAATTAACTCAATTTGTGTGGATACCGAATGCGGTAGTTGCTAAACATTAATATTTATCTGGCTTAGTAATAATTTCTGCTGACACAGCTCCCAGTACGCTGATAGATTACCAGATACAAAATAGTTCTTTGGTGTCTGCACCAGCGGAGTACGGACGTTTCGTAACTGTCGTTTGGTAAAAGAGTGCTTGCTGATTGTTATTGGATCATAATTATATTCATCCCTATCTAATGCGTAGGTAGTCTCACCCACAGACACCCAGTTTCGAAACAGCAGTTGTGAACAGACCCGGATTCGCACCAGCAGTATAGAATTCTGCAAACACGCATTAATTCTGCACTAAGTATTAAGGTTCCGAGTGGGAGAGTTGGTAACATGTTTGCCACTCTGGTCTTCTAGTGATGACGAAGGGTTAAATACAAAGACGTGGATTCGAGTCTCACTGACAACCTGGAGATTTTTTGTCACGTAGAAGATCTTTCCGCCTAGTCAATTGAACATATAACAAATATTGTACCGCTTGTCCCCTGCGCCCCTCGAGTAAGACAGCAGCGGCTACGGAACCCAGGCAAGATTGATGGAGAGGAGACCAAGAGAACAAGTCTTTTGTTTTAATAAAATGGAAATAAAACAAGTTTTATTACCCTTTATCAAGGGTTATAAAAGAAACTCAGTAAAGCTGGGTGAGGTAGCAAAGTACAAGGCCGATTAGCAAATAGCAAAATAGACTACAAAAGCTGGGTGAGGTAGCAAAGTACAAGGCCAATTAGCAAATAGCAAAATATACTACAAATCCAGTTAAGCCAGATAAGATTACGGGAGAATAAGGCACCGGTCTATATGGACAGGTAGATACAAGAGCATATACAAAGGCCAATTAGGCGGGCCTAACATAAGAATACAATAATATATATATATACACATGTATATAAAGAGCAATGATACAATAAATATGAAAATGATACAAGGTACAAGGGTAATACAAGACAATCTGGTTTGTCCGCATTGTCAACATAATTATGAGTCCGGGGAGGTGCAAATCCACTACAGTATCATGCAATGGGCGATGGGTTTCTCTCGACTAACTTCTGATGCTATTGGATTATTGAATTGAATGTTATATTCTAGTGCAGAATTTTATACTGACCAAGCTGAAAGCTCCGGTGCTACGACGACAGTGTAGTAAATAATGGAAAGTAGCTACATGTATGTAGGCCTACGGTGGAGTTGGACCTTGATAATTAATCAAGCCAAGCTACAACTCCTGACTCTGTGCCGTTGCTATCAATCACTGAAAAATTGCTGATGAACGAAAATTTTGAAGCTGGGAAAGTGTATTTTCCACGGATTGTTTGATTTACACAAATTTTAATCCTTCTGCAGTAAATTTGAAAAGAAATGACGTATGTACATTTTTGCTTCGTTGTTGGAAAAGACGAGCCCATTTAGCAGTTAGTTTTTCGACTTTTGCTTGACTAATTTAGAGTTTTGTAACCTTTGACAACCAACTGCGAATTTCAATTAATTTTCAAGTACTCGTAAATCTTTTCTAGTAAATTATATAAAGCGTTTTTTCAAGTACCTCTATTATCAGTTATTATCATTATTAATTTAATTTTGATAAAATCCCTATTCACTTCTGTCGGCACGCCTTCCGATGACCTTCTGGGACGCCAAAACCTAAAGCCCAAATATGAGCTAAGGTCAAGGTTACTGGTTACCAAACTGAAAATAAATTTTACCTGTATTTTTTGTAAGTGTGAATGTCTAGTTTGTATTTCAAGTTAAATCTATGTATTGCACAAAGACGCCATTGTAAATTGTAATCAGGAGGGGGTTTCCTTCCATTCCCTGGCAATATTGCACACCTAATCAATCTACTTTCCCATAGTTCCAACTGTCACTATCTCTACATCTTCATGCATTAATGCAGTTGCTATAGCAATGGTCTTAATTTGAATTCATGTTGGCAATGACCTGAACGTGCGGGAGGTATCAATTCTCCCTTAATGTGCATCATCTGCCACTTTAGAACTTCAGGCACACGCTACATTTACATGTATAGTAAATATAATAGCGTGTATTTTTATATTACAGTATATAATATACCATGAAATTATCAGAGATCATACACAGTAAATCTATGATCTTAGCTGATAGCTTATTCCATTGCCCAACAATAGCTCCATTTATAAAAGTGGTGGGAGCAAGAGTGTAGTCTCATTCTGTGATGCACTGGCATTGTGGAACTGTGTAACTGTCTAGTGCATAACTGTATCTACTACCCACTTTTGCTAAAATGAGTAACTACAACCTGGAGCACAGTTTTGATACGCCTTCGAAGAGTAACGGCATGGATACTATGGAGATAGAGGACCCAGGGAAAAGTGATGGAGAAAGTAAAGGTAAGAATATCAACTAGAAATTTGTTAATCCATGCAAGATTGACTTTTCAGACAAGTTCGTAATTGGTAAATTTTCTAAAAGGTAACTCCTGGTGTAATATTATATGAAAGTTTAAATATTGCTATTTTTAAACATAAAGACTGTTTTTGGTGAAACTCAAATATTGTAAGTTTACTACTTTGTTAGAATTTTGAGCTTGTGGAATATGGAGTCGCGTCAGTGCAAGGTCACGATCAGTCATGGTTTCGAGTGTCGAGTCATAAAAATAATGTTAAAGTTTGTAATGGAATATTTGTGCCTGCTTTATTTATGAAAATCATGGGAACAGATTTGCTGATGTAGGTTATTTGGCACTTTTGTAACTTAAGTTTTGTTTGTGTTATTATATGTTTTCCCAATATAGAAAATTGCATTTAAAACATCGTGAAAGGTTGTAATTGTAATGCCAAAGTGGAGGTGTAGCCACAGCCTCAAGCTTCCAACTCATAACTTTATGTGCAATCATAAAGTTATGTTATTTGATTCTTCTTACAAAATATATCCTCACATTCATCTCCAGATGAATGCGAGGAAATATTTTGTGTAGCAACATGGCCGATAGCTGACGCATATTTGGCACTAAGTATTAACATACCATGTAGGTCTTTTATGTTCTCCGCATTTGGAAATGCACTATTTAACAGGAAATCTGTCCTTTCATCAAGCCAAGTCTCTCAAACTTTGTTCTGGTGTGGTAGGCTATTATTTTATTTATCTAATTTTCTCTATAGTTATGATTACTGTTTTGGCTTTAGTTGACATTTAATGGCGGCTTCAAAACATATCTATTGGCTCATGTCACATGATTTGTGGAGAGCGTCTATTTTTATCAAAATATATATAAAAAACGAATATGTTCTTAATAACAATAATAATTTTTCTCTGTTTTACAAAATTGTGATGAACGTGGACATAATTATAACTATTCACCATGTTCTGATTGTACGCTTCCGCAGTGCAATTCCAGAGCTTTACGAAAGTTGTGCTGTATGTAGAATTTCCATATATTTAATTGTAGGCAATAAACGGGAGACATTTAACCACAAGCTAGACTTTCTAATGGCTTGTGTGGGGTACTCCGTCGGTTTTGGCAACGTCTGGAGATTTCCATATCTGTGCTACAAGAATGGTGGAGGTAAGGTTTCTAATTGAAGCCAGTCAGAAGGTGTGCACTGCTACCTGCATGTAATTACTAGACAGTACTTACGATATACAGTACTGGCTTTAGATAGCTATCAATAGGTACTGCGATAGATATCAATAGACAGCGCTTACAATACTGAAAATCCACTATGAATTGTAGCCTATAAATTGCCATGGTGGCTTGGGTAACTAGTAGAGTATAAACTATATATACAGAGAGACTCGAAGAAGAGTCAAATAACTGACCATTTCATCAAAGTTTGACCACTCAACCACACTCAACCACTCAGCCGTCCTGCTCACCCATAACCCATACATTACCATTACTGTACTACAGTACTTTTTTGCTTGTCTAGTTGAAGCTTCGATACACCCTCTCCCCCAGTTTTGGTAAATCAATTTAGTGCAGTTTTGTTCAAAGTTAACTGCAACTCCAGTGAAGCCAGCACCAATAATAGCTTCAATAGTGAGAAACGTTGACGTCTGTATTTTTAGTCCGGCATTTATTGGTGACTCGCAAACCAGGTCAACAGAATTGGCTGAAAAATAATATGCTCACCTTTACTTTGGTTTAAATAATAAATCGTGTAGCAGAACAGATGTCAACCTAACCTCCTGTAAACCAGCACTGACAGATTGAGCAGTTAGTTGATGGAATATCAAAATCTAATTGAAATTGCACGAATTGGTCCTCATAATCCTCCGAAAGTAAAGTACAACTGTAAGCAATAGGAATGCAAAAAATAACTGTTGACAGCACATTTACTAATAGACATGGACGTCGATTCAGACTTCAATCGAGTGTCACGTAATGTCATCTCATGAATGCTGAACTACCAACGTTAACTTTACCGCTAACATCGCTGGCAACTTTGATGTGTAATTTGGCCAAGGCTTAGGAATGCATACGCTCAAGTAGACACTAACGACTCATCACACTGCTGTCTTCTGGCAGTTCTGTGATAGGGCTAGGCAAGTACTGAAAGGGACCACAACTTATTTACACTGGTTTTGCCTATTCCTGCCTTTATTCAATGTGCGATAAAAGCCAAAACAAAAATCACTGACCTGCTAAAAGCTATAATATAAATGCCATCTAAACAAGTGTTTTGTTTCACAATTGTTTTGCAATACATCATCTTATCTCAAGTTTGGGAATGATAACGCACCATGTAGTCAACACAGAACATGACAAAAAGTTCTCTCTCCCCTTTCATACTATCAAATCAAATTGGCATTGAACTTGTGAACGCGCTCCCATCCATATCCACATTGGGTTGGGTGTAAAGTTGTTTCCATAAATTACTATTCACTAAAATCATGAATAATGATGAATAATTTACATTTATTAGTAATAGTATATTGGTTATCTTTTATATACCATATCCATATGGTTAATTTCAATTGCTATTTTGTCATAGTCATAATACTGGAATGTCAATAAACAATTATTCAATTAATGTCAGGTCAGTAATATTGGACACTTTGCAACTGTTGGCTTATGTATTTGTCTGGTGTATTTGTAGCTACCATAATTATATTTAAAATATATTACGCAGCACATGCTTTGCTTTCAGCATTTGCAGGATGTTATTGGATACTTCATTAATTAAACTTTTGAATCTACTAACTTATGGCTGATTTGTAGTTTTACATTAATGAGGCCAAAAGTACTAATACTTGGAATATCCTATCTTGGTTTTCCAAGCTAAGCGCGTTCCAAGGTATTCTACAGCTCTTCCACAGACGATGTGGTTGAGGGGACATTTGGGAACTTCAGCTCGAAAGGCACATTGATCATCGTTGGCTTTGATCTACACATTGCATTGGCAATTGCATCTACACATATTGCAATTGGCCACCCATGCTAATAATTATACTGAACTGATTTTTCATTATAAATTAGTATGGCCTATTTTCAAGAACATGTAATATTTGTTTTCTCTGGTAGCGCGATTGCCATATCCAGTGTTTGGCAATATCATTTTGATGTTTGGTACGAGTTCTAAAATGTAATTTTTAGTGTGAATTTTCAACACTAATCAATGTATACTGGCTAACAAATGCGTGCTAGGCGATTGTCGCCATTGTCAACCCAGTAATGGGTGACAACTAGACAGTAATGGTCTACAAAGTTTGGTGTAAATATCACATCTGTCTATTAGTTTTTGCAGTGTCTTTTTACTCCCAACCCCCAAACACATACAAACCCCAATCCCCATATCTTTTGGGGTTTGGCATTGCGACTTGGAGTTGGGGGTCAAAAAATACTCCAAAAACTGATAGACGGATGTCACACTTACTTACCCCCACAGTTTTAATAATAGTCAACAAGGGTTGTCAAATGCCTGTCAAATGGTTGCCAATGGTTGATATGGTCAGTGACTGATACTGCACCAGTGTGACTGTGACTTATATCCTGTAATTAGCTGTTTGTATACCTCTCATGCATCCACTTCACGCTTATAGTATTATATTATTATATTATTATTAGTGTATATTATATTATTAGTGTATTAGGCTCCGCTAGTCTTTCTGCTTCTTATGGGATATGTATTATTCAAATAAAACAAAAAAACAAATACCAAAAGTCACTTCAGCTGTCATTTATAAATATAAATTATTATTATTCATTATTATCATTATATTATTATTGTTATTCATT
>JAOQGN010061934.1:0-12522 GCA_027564295.1 Himantozoum antarcticum
TACACTTCCTGTTAGGAGGCCATGTTGGGTAGGGGAGCATGTGACTTTAATCTAGCTGCTACCGTTGAATTCGCCACGTGTGGTAACCACCATTACCCAAGTTTCAAAGCTGTAAATCAATGATAACCAGTAATCATCACTGCACTTCCTGTTAGGCGGCCATATTGGGTCGGGGGTGCATGTGACATCATTCCAGTTGCTACCACTGAATTCGCCAAGCTTGATAACCCCAATGACACAAGTTTCAAAACAATATCCCATTAAACCAAGTTTCAAAGCTAAAAGTCAATGACTGACAAATAATCATCATGTCACTTGTATGGTTCACAATCTTGTCTTATAATAGTATTATTATGCAATAATTATGCAGTGATATTTTGGGCCCATATTTTTTACTTGAATGGAGATTTGAATCGTACTTGAATGAACATGTACACTTCATAATTCATTATTATTATTTATGCTAGAAAAGATGTGTAGGCCTACACAAACATAAATGTTATGTGAATACACAGTACAGTATTTGTGAAGTAACAATAGGTTCAAAAAGCATATCTAAATATAATTTCTCTGGACTTGGATATAAATTAAACATCAAAAATAGTACTTCAATATAATGTGAATTGCTTTCAACTGGATGATAAATTTATAAATTATTATTGTTTGCTGAGAATAATTATAATAAAATATTATTCACTTTACTGCAAAACATTAGGTGAGGATCAGGGCAAATCTTTAAGAATGAGTGATAATCATGAATAGTAACTACATGTAGTTCTGAATTTCATTCAATGATTCAAGTCACCATGTGTACTTTCGGAATAAATAGTAAACAGGCCAGGATTGGGTGTTTGGCATAGTTTAATTGGTGGATTTATCATAGAAATTTTACATTCACAAATTTCTTCCATGCTTGGAAGTTTATAAAGGAAGTTAATTTATGCATGCTCAGTTGGGTCACATGACCGGCGGTTTTTCTCAGTGAGCTAAATAATAAGGATTTATCATCTTTATTGGCCTTTATTATGATAATAAAGAAGATAACTCCTCGGTTTCCTGTACTACTTTTAATAAAACCTTCACATACGGTTTCCAGCAGTTGGCCTATTACTCCGGTTATACAAACGGAAATAAAAAATCTCATCAGTGTTTTGGTTCAACCGTAAAACCATGATGCTCTACCTACATGTAATATATTGCACGAGTAATTAGCAAGTCCACCGACCTCATTAATGTTATGTCATTAGTAATGACTCCTATCGCTATGTCATTGTCAAACAATAATTGGTTAATTGGTTATATGCAAATATGAGCGGAGTCTATGTCCTATAATGTGAGCGCTTACCATAGAGTGATCTTCATAGGGGGAAGATAACTCCTATTGAGTTTACTATACGGACATACATGCATGCCTACCTCTATTGTCTCGTCTAATAAATGTTGTGATGCAAAGTAATAATTGTCAACAGTTACCACCAGTATATTATGTAGTCCAGCAAATTTTTTTTCAAAAAACTACTCAATGTTGACCGACAGTTAAATTACAACATTCTGCACTCAAAATTCAAAACAGCCTGACGATTAGAAATTATTTCCAAATGTAAAGCTCAATGAAAATCACATGAGTTTGACTTCGCAGTTTATTTTTACATAGAGGCTGATTTGAGGTTTAGTAGTTTTTTTATCTACCAGATTTTCCACTTCCAGTAGGAAGTGGAATTCAACTTCAAGGGCCAGATCGTGAAATTGGGAAAATTCCAGGTTTTTGCCCAGAAGCCTACTAACTCCTCCAAATTGCAGTTCCTATAAAGATAGGTAAACACTTAGAATAGCGTTAAGTAGCCTGAGATTCGAAACCCAAAACTCCAGCTCCAAACACAAATCTCAGGCTACTGGACGCCACCAGAAATCCCAAACTAAAGATATTTAATTCACAGGCCTCCTTTTCAAACGGCTGGCCACTATACCATGGTTTGTGGAGTGTTTGGGGGCTGTAGTTTGTGAAAACTTAAAATACTGATGTTTTTGTTACTTTTCTCCTCAAGGCGATTCATCTCAAAAAAAGTTCCTACCTCCCTCTCTCACCTGTAACTTCGCAATGGCTGCTTCAGATTATCTATCAGCACATCACAAGATAGCCCATTTAATACACTTCAAAATGAGCCGTCATTTGAACAGATCTATGCCCAAGCACAGGAGTTATTACATATTTTATCTAGCAAAAATGTATTATTTTACCACAAGGTGCCTGACTTCAACATTAAACCAAGGAGCCAAATACTAAATCTCGACATTTGCGAGAAATCCTAGTACCTCCACAATATTTTCCAGGTCAGCTCATGGTGACTGAGCCGACCTTATCTGAAGAGGAAATATTGACTATATTTTTAAATAGCTTATGATCACGAAAGTTTGGGATTTTGAGTTCCCAACCGCTAACTACTACTAACTTGTGACCCTAAGTCTTCCGGTCTTCCCATTTTTACCAATAACATCGGGAATGAGTACAATTTATTTATTTTACAATTTATTGGCTTGGATTATAAAAGTAGAAAACGTCAGCTGATATATTATAGACACCTGACACATAAAATATTGCACGGGACGCATGATTTCTCACAAATGTCGCGCTTTAGTATTTGGATGCTTCATTTAGTGTCAAAGTTGTGCACCTTGTGATAAAAGAACGCTGCTTTGCCAGATAAAATCTGTAATGGATTCTGTGTTAGGCTAGATCTGATCGAATGACAGCTCATTTTGAAGCATTTTGTAGATCATCTGGAGAAGCAATTGAGAAGTTAGAGGTGAGAGTAAGGAGTTCGTAACTTGTTTGAGATGATTGACCTTTGGGAGAAAAGTAACAAAAACATTAATATTTTGATTTTTCATGAACTACACAGTCCCCCAAACACTCAGGAAGGTATGGTATAGTGGCCAGTAGCTTGACAATCAGGCTTGTGGTTTAAAAATATAAATTTAATATTAATACAAATTTGTTGACAATTTGTTTTGTACAAATTTTCATTTAATATAAATAATGCAATAGGCCTAGGCCGCCTACATAGCTAATAGTAATAGTATAGCCTTATTATAATAGCATAAATGTCCCTATAACGATTGTACATTATAAGCATATTTATTAAATATTAGGTCTATAATATATATAATAATATTAATAATCAAATATCATAGCATAGAAAGACATTTAACTCATAATTTAATTAAGAATAATTATATTGATAGATTTTATTAATTTTTTTAAATTATAATACCCATAATTTGAATTTTGCAATTTAACAAACTTCAGATCAATTTTTACTAAATTAGCCATTACTATACTATCTCTAATCAAATCACAAAGATTTAGTCATTCTTTCTGATTAGTTATCAATAGAAAAACAAAATAAAATTACTCCAACTCCAAGCATAGACCAACCAAAAAATTAGCTTTTGCTAGTTACAGCGTTTGTTGTGGAAACAGTGGAATCATTTATATATTATAATATATTATTTGCTATAAAAAGACCTCATCCACTCTGTTCTGCCCTTCATTGATATATACCTCTGAGGATAACGCAAATCAGACAATTATTTCAGTGGCCAAGACACTCAAGATGAAACAAATCATGAAATAAAATGAATCATAGGCTATTTACTTTAGGTACATTGCAATATAACATGCATTATAAAAATTCTCATGATCTTGCCAACGGAACCTGTTACCACACAAGGTCACGTTAGCATTACATTTTTTTAAATAATAACGGGGACCCCGTTGTTGGAGTAGGAACGGGGCCTAACTGTGGGAATTCCACCACCCCCATACAGAGAATCGCCAAACCTTATCAAAAGCCGACATTCACAGTCTGTGTAGAGTAGATAAATATTCCCAACAGGTAAATATTACAATAGCAGAGAGAGAAAACACAACTTCTCAAGTTCCAAACGCTTATATTTTTATGAATTTGCCAAGAGGATGCAACTGACTTCTGTAAACCAATAAAGGTCAATAATGCAGAGGTGTACGGAGTCCCACTTTTGAGGAGGCACGAGTTTTCAGAAGTCATAGCTAAATAAATGCAAAGCCATACAAAAACAAAGTCTGGCCAATCACGGTAAATGCACTTTATATAAGTCACGTGGTTCAGGGCGCCATTTTTGAGTCCAGTCCATAGAGTTGTCTTCCCCAGAGGAAGATAACTCTATGATACATTCCTAGCTAGAGTTCGCAGCCCACCGGATGACTTTGGATAAAGTGGGTGTAGATATAGCCACTTTATACAAGCACATCCGGTGGGCTGAGAACTCTAGCTAGTATATATATGAACGCCATGGCAGTCAATCAGTGTTACGTTTTACTTAATTTTTTATTCAAATATGTTTATGTTTATTTTCAATGAGTTAGCACAGTTATTTGTTTCTCTATTTGAGGATGGTTTGCTGTTGGGCAGTTGGATGTTCGAACAGGTCAGAAAAGGGCAAGCTGCTATACCGATTTCCTACAGATAACAATAGAAAACGTTCGTGGATTCAACAGGTCAGCAGGGATGATCAGGAACCTAACACAAATTCACGACTATGTGAGGTATGTACCGCTACATACCTCTAACGACTATGTGAGGTATGTACCGCTATCAGTATCACTGTATTGTATCTACGACTATGTGAGGTATGTATCACTATATTGTATCTGGATTCTGGATGTACAATATCACATTAGATTTAGATATTATTCCATAGCAATATAGTTAGTTAGTCTTAGTATATTTACTATATAATATTAATAGTTACATATTTCTTCATTACATTGATAGAATAGAAGACATGATAAAAGGTTGCTGGTTGTTATTTATTGGTTATTGCTTAATATAATAGACCCCAAGCACTCCCAAGTCATATATAAATATATATAATTGTTGTAATTTATTAAACAGTATTGGAAAATTTTGAAGAATTTTGGAGAAGTTACAAAATCCATATTAATTATTAGATTGCATGTCTTATCTCATGACTGCATGAATTAATATGATAAAATTGATAAAATATTCTTATACTTATAGATTTGCTAAATGAATTGAACGATATTTGAACCAAAGCCATAAAAAATCGTAAGGCATTTATGAGTAAGACCGACATTAAAGTTATGCTTGTTGTCGAATATTATTTGTAAAGATTTATATAGGCCTAGGCCTAATATTTTGTGACCTCTAATTGTGCTGATTGTCATTTCATGTAGGACCATTTTG
The DNA here is from genome assembly GCA_027564295.1 of Himantozoum antarcticum. Lineage (NCBI taxonomy): Eukaryota > Metazoa > Bryozoa > Gymnolaemata > Cheilostomatida > Bugulidae > Himantozoum > Himantozoum antarcticum. Next base: position 5,247 of record JAOQGN010061934.1, read on the forward strand.
AACCTGATCAATATGATATAGTAACCACAGCTGGTCAACGGAAATTGAAGCGCAATGCTCTGCCGACTGTCTTCTCACATCGCCAGCCACCACCTAAACAGAGAAAGACTGCAAATAGCTCTGATGCCGCAGCTAATGACACTGACACTATCCTTGTTACTCCTCCTCCACCTCCAATAACTCTTGATCATGGTTATGCCAATGGTAAAGGTAAGTCATGTTGTGGCATTGCTTTAAATTCAGACAATATTTAATACTGGATCTCAACCAATACCAAAATATCGCAAAATCAAATGCGTGGTTGTAATGGCTGTCAATTTCTTTTATTTACATTCAAATTATTCATGTATATCATAAATATTAGCCTACATGTGTATACATATATATACGACGAATACATGTATCCACGAAAACAAAACTGGGCAGTTTTTTTCATCATACCACTCTTTCTAGATAAAACAAGTAGGCCTATTACATGTGTGAAGACCCAGATGGACTCATGCATCTCTGAGTCAAAAAATCACTATAAACTATTTAAAAAAAATTTACTATATATTTTGTGCTTTTAATCATTTTTATGCCGCAGCAGGTGTATGTATATAAACTGGCAATCTCCATATACATATTATATATATTTGTGTACCTTTTATAATCATTTTGTTACCATAGCATACTACTATTTACATTGGGGTTTCTTATCGTATTATGCTCTTTCATCAACAATTTTGTTATTTTCAGCTAGAGGATGTGAATTATAGGTAAGAATAGGTGTGGATTTCCTCTGTAGAGTAGGCTAGATATTGCCAGGCTTGTCATAACCCTCAGTAGCGTGGTGGTGTTATTTCTCTTATTATGTCTCACCTTATACTTTATTATTATTCTCATTAGCAAGATATCGTAGGATACTTCTATGATATTATTGTGAAAATTTATTTCAATTTGCCGGCTTTAGTGTGCATGTGTGTGTGTGTGCGTGCGTGCATGTGAGTTTGTGGTCTCTAACCAGCTAGCAACTAACTAACCATTTTAAAATAATTACTAACAGGTACGCAAAATATTCTCTTCCCCATCTCTCATTATATACCAGTTGCAGGGCTCCCACTTGACGTGTCACCTGGCGTAAACACATTGATAGAAAAGTGGTGGGCGGAAACTGTTGTTAAATGCGAATTTAATTCCATTAATTGTCATGCATAAATTGTATCTCCGTGGCCATCAGAGTGCCCCACCACCTGAATGTTTTGTGTTTTAAAACCTCATATAAATTGTTGATTGATAAGACGTAATACTTTAAAATCTAGTTTTGATCTAGCACATCAATCAACATGTGTTCCACATTATTTTATTTTGTTTAAAAATAGATTATGAGCAAATTGCAGAAGTTGATGATGTCGGGCTCGAGTTACCGTTAGCCAATATTGACCACAATTACAATGATTTGCATGAAGAAGGTAACCTTGAGAGGCCAATGGATACGGATGCACTAAAGTTTGATTTGAGAAAGGTGAGCGCCCTATACTTTGGTTATGGTAAACTCACTAAGCCTCCGAAAAGTCGTTAGATTGTGAAAGTGATATGCATAGGTTAGGTATTTCTATGACGTCAAAACATTGGAAGTTGTTTGGCCTGGCTGATTTGTCTAGCAACCTTTTCAATACTGTACACATGCACACCTTTCATCATTTAATAGCCCTATATTAGGTTATCCATTTTAAACAACACTGTAGTAATTAACCTGCAGTCACCTCCTCGTGATGTAGCCGGCCCATTATCAATATTAAAATATATGCACAGCAACCGATGCTTTAAGATTGAATAACTCTATTTTCTTGCTATTTGTATGCTTTATTTTTACTAGCTTAAATATCGATCGTTTTCCTGCTGTGTGCCCAGCTTTGTATATATAAGCTATAATTGTATGCATAGTTACGATAATGTAGTCATAGAGTTATCCTCTCTGCTAATATAGTTTACAGCACTCTGGCGATGCCACTGATATTTTAATTCCCTCGTTAGTAAGATTAGTGAGTTGGAGTAGTTGCATTCGCTCAGTCGGTGAAAGTTAATTGTTTAATATTATTTTGACAGATGAAACAGGAAAATAAAGAGTTAAAGAAGAAGCTTGACAATCTAAGCCAGATGTTAAACAAAGATCAGATTGATGCCTTAAGCAGGAAATCAACCAAGGGAATGATTTGGCTACCCCAAACTGTAAAGAAAGCCATGAAATTACGTTTTAGTTGCGGCTCAACTGGATATGAAGAAGTTAGAGCTGCGAGAATTCCACTCCCTTCTGCCAGAACCTTGAGAAGAAGACTCCAGAACATACCATTTGCATCAGGACTATTGTCTGCCGTTTTCCATTACATGAAAGTAAAAGTGAGTTTATAATTTGTAATTATGTAACAGTCGTTATATAATTTCTAATTTCTAACAACTTTATAAAATATTGAGTAATGTACTCTGGTTACAGAATTAGCGCTATTGCAGCTGTACTACTTGAGGTTTTGTATTTGGGTGTTGTAAACACCATGCAAATACTCAACCAGGCCAGGAATGCATAATATACTGACCTAACCCAATACTTGGGTTAGGTCAGAAGTTAGAAGATATTTATTTTTGGTAATATGGTACAATGTGGAATTGTTAAAGCGTTTTGGCCAGTTATCATATTTTATTGCAGATATTTACCCAAATCATATCTAAAGTGATGTGACTCAGTGGCTATATTGGCTGTGGCTATGGCTCAGTGGCTGTATTCTTGGAGATGGCCCACAAGGTCCTGGGTTCGAATCCCAATCGGTCCCATCCTGTTGTGAACGTGAGCTCTTCATTTCACACCCAGCTTCTGCTGCTCATACAAGCTTCAAGCTTAAGACAACCGCTAAATAGGAAGCAAAAGCACAGCAGTAAGAAAAACAAAACATAATTACAATGTTGATATCACACAACTCTAATCCTTTTTCATAATATACGATCGCTAAAGAAATTAGTAACGACTAATTTAGGTTGAGCAGATGAAGAAAAAAGAGAGAGACTGTGTGTTGGTGCTGGATGAGATGTCTATTACACACAGAATAGAGTTTGATACATCTAGTGGCAGAATGCTAGGGAATGTGACGCTTCCTCACCACGAAGGCCGAGCAACTCATGCTCTTGTATTTATGCTATCAGGTATGGCGGAAAAATGCACTAAATTAATTACATTAGTTTAGCGATGACTGTTATGTCATGCCTCATAGTGATATAAAATGTCGTGCATCAAGCCAGTAGCTGTTGTAAATAAGCTTGTCAAAGTTGGTCATGGTAAGTGTAATTTTTGTTAATACTTTTAAGGTCAAAATCGTTGCTGTCCAAAATGTAGGCCTATGTCATGAAGGCACAAATAAACTCTTCCACCATGTGATTGTTGAGGCAATGGCAGCGTTGAAGAGAAGTAACTCCACAACCTCAAATGTTCACTAATACTTGGCAGTCAATAGAGTTAATAGTGAACAGACAACCCTGATAGTTAGCAGTCAAAGTAGCTTGATGTGAACAACCCCCTTATTCTGCATTGTGATCGTTACAGGAATATGTCTGAATCTTTAATTTTGCTGCTTTTGACCTTGTTAGTTTCCGTGATCTTTTTTTAGTTCAACTTTCATATTTATGTTATGTTGGTAGTTGCCCATTTGTGGGATCATCACCCACGGAGTCTGTTGAACAACAGGCTGTTTAACAGGATAGCACTCCGGTTGGCCGGATGGAGCATTACCAACAACTACAGAGTTGAACTGAAATTCAAATGTCTAGCAAGGTCACTAACAGCGAAATACTTTAATCACAAGTAATAGTGCCCAATAGTGTAGGTTTCGAAAGTACACGTAAATTCCTTCAGGCTATCTATCTGCCATTCAAGAGATGTTGCAATGCTATTTTTAATCCAAATTATCGCAACTATAGAATGATCACAACAGATTTTATCTCAGCTCTGTGAACTTGTAAATTGTTCATTATTGCTAAAACTTGATTCTGTTTTTCATCCGAGATGAAAACAAGAACTGTTTTTTTCTCCAATATCCGATGTGGAGGCTGTTCAGTGCTCACTAGGCAACACATAATATGCTTTGGTGTATGCCCCATTGTGTATTCAGTATCAGTATGTACCATTATAGTTAACGAAACGGGTTGTGCAACAAAGATTAGTGATAATATCTATTATTATAATCATACCCATTCCCCAAACTATAATTGTATGGATACATCAAACTAACTCACTGCGTCTTTCCTAGTGGTAATTGAATCTGAAACTAGATGCTGGTAATTGCAAATGAACTATGATTACTATTGACCTATTTAATATCAATTTAACTGTTAAACTAACACTAATTTGAATTCTAAACTTTTAAATGTCTTTTTAAGTAGATTGTCGATACTGGTCCCATTCGTTGGAAGACCTAATATCGGTAGATGCTTGTACTCATTGGAAAAAGCAAGTAAATTTAACCGTTAACACTGCAATGCAAAAGCGTTAGCAGATGCTGAAATGTTGCGTTAATACCAGTTCTGAATAACCCAATTTCTTCTCCTTTCACATTGTAGGATTGACCACGAAATGGAAGCAATCTGTTGCGTATTACTTCAGTGGTAATTCGGTGCGAGGCAAAACACTGAAACCTATTGTTGATGACATTCTGAAGTCGGCCAATGATATTGGTCTGACTGTTCGTGTTATTACCAGTGACATGGGACCAGCAAATCAAGCTCTCTGGAGAAGCTATGGGATCAATGCTTCAAGTGGGGTATGCATTAGAACCAGTATTGATCACCCATACAGCAGCAACACTAAACTATATTTCTTGGCTGATGTCCCGCACATCATCAAGAATCTCCGGACAATGATGTGTAAGCATAACATTAAGCGTTCTTCTGCAACAGTTGCAGCCAATAATCTCCCAACTGACACATTCAGTAAATCTCCTCTGATTAAACTAGCTTCCTACCAGGCTGATAAAGACTTGAAGCTTGCTCCAAACCTTACGCTACAAAAACTAGATCCACATCATTTCGCAAAGATGAAGGTCAAGTCTGCCTTGCACGTGATTAGCCATAGTGTAAGTTGTGCACTCATGTTTATGATAAAGGAACTGAATCTTGATGGTGATGAGCGCTCCTCATTTGAAACAACTTCCTGGTTCATCTCGCAGTGCAATAAATGGTTCAACTATATGTCGAGTCGCACTGCGGTGCTTGCACTAAGCTTGTCTAATATGGATGAATTTCAGAAAGCAATAGAATTTCTACAGAGTTTCAGAGAGATGATTTCATCCTGTAAGATCGGCATTAATGGTGCGTGGAAGCCAGTCCAAACTGGAATCATTATGTCAACTACTTCAGTAATCGATTTAGCTAATGAGATTCTAAAAGAAGACCACATGTTCCTACTCACATCAAGATTGACCCAAGACTGCTTGGAGAATCTCTTCAGCACTGTGCGCTTCAAAAATCCGAGACCAACGCCCAGAGAATTTAGGACAGCATTGAAGATGATTACTGTTGCCCAGTTTCTCAGAGAAGCTGATGGTGGTAGCTATGACAGCGATGACAATGTCTATCTCGCAGAATTTCTGGAGGCAGGTTGCTGCGACAAGTTGGATGTCCAGTTGAATGCAGATGAGGAAATCCTAATATGTGACATCAGTGAAGAGTTTAGAAGTTCTAATAGTGAGCTGGCATCTCTGTATTATTTGGCAGGATATTGCCTTCGTTCAGTTCATTGGTATGTTATATTTTGTGTAGTCAATGGTTGAGCTTTATTGTGGGTGGTTGAGGTTATATATTTGCTATAATAATAAAGTATAGTAATATATAGAATATATAGTATATATATGCTACTGATTGTGTTATTGTGCTCTGCTGTACCTTCATCCATCGCTGTGAATCTCCAAGGGGCTACTAAACTATCCACCAAGTTTGGGCCCCGCCAGAGAAGTCTTGTTTCCTTCTACTTTGTGTATTAATGCTACAATAATTGTGCCATTATTGCTACATGAATGCTGACAAGTAGAGAAGTTACATAGCAGTGAAACAGATAGAGGTGCACCTTGTATCAGCTTGCAAAGACGGTGCAAGATCCATTTCAATACTACAGCTACAGGATCAAGGTGATAATTATGTAGTCACAAAAAAAAGATTGCCAGTCATTAGTTTAAAATGACATTGCGTACAATATTTGAAAAACAAAAAACTTGGATGGCATTGTCTTCAACATGGTTTGCAGATGGGAGCAAGTATTCCAACGATAAATTATTTGCTCTGTAAAATACCAATATTTATGGCTAAGTACGATTGATAATTATTTGTTTGTAGATCTACAACTGTATGTGATGAGTGTTACTCAGCTTGTTTGGCCAACGAGAAAGAAGAAGTCTGCCACTCTTACTTTACTACCCTCAAAGAATACAAAATGGATGCATTGTGCAAAATTAACTCACGTGTCTTCAATATGTTTTGCAAGTGGGAGCAGGCATTCCAGCAATGCAAGCACTTTGCTATGAAACATACCAATATAAGGAAAGCAATTATTGATAATTGCCCCAACTTTGACTTTGTTCCAGTATGTCATCAATTGGAAGCAAAGCTGAGAAAGAAGTACATCTCTGTAAGGCTCAACTTCCTGTCAAGCAGTCTTTCTCAATTCTCTGGTGCGACAACTTCCAGTCACCTTGGTAGTAAAAGTATGGCGCAAGACAAGTTGGCCAAGCGTGTAAAGTAAAGCTTGGTACACATACATGTACCTTAGTTACACATTTACACAATTACTTAACCATAATTACACATATTGCAATATGTAATTAAGGATTTATATGTTACCTTAAACTCTTTTAACTCGTTTCTGACCTAATGTAATCCTTGCTGAACCAATATTATATGTACTAGTATATGTAAAGAAAGCCTGAACGAAGCTTGAATGAATTATAATTTATATTGTCTGCTGTCTCCATCTCCAACTCTCTGAACTGGGGTTTTATTTGGTATATGGTGCTTTGTTACATATGGAGCATTTGTCATGATATGGATATACAACGCTTTGTTATAATGACTCCTTGTATAACCATGGTATAAGCAGTAACTATGAAAATATATTTGGTTAAACACTTATAATTTGGAGTTGTATTACCTGTTTTTCTTCCCTGAGATAAGCAAACCCTATTACATTATGTTATATTTATGTTATTGAAGTCATCTTTCCTTGAGATGGACACCTGCATAGTTCTCAAAGTGACTGTTTCCC
>JAOQGN010062045.1:0-12519 GCA_027564295.1 Himantozoum antarcticum
CATGTAGGCCTATCACACTCAAACACTCTTCTAAGTAGAGACTTAATTACATGTAGGCCTATCACACTCAAACACTCTTCTAAGTAGAGACTTAATTACATGTAGGCCTATCACACTCAAACACTCCTCTAAGTAGAGACTTAATTACATGTAGGCCTATCACACTCAAACACTCCTCTAAGTAGAGACTTAATTTTTATACAAACCTTGAGATGCTGAGTATAAAATTCCAACTACTAATGGAATAAAAGATGAGATTATCAGACTGAGAACATAAAGTAGCCGGGAAAAATTAAAACAGAGAGGGGGGCACTTACCTGCTCTCTCTGTAGCTTTATTACTTGTTTCTGTAAGCTAATATTTTCTTCCTCTAATTCCGAATTGTCACTGAGTATTCTTGACTCTCGCTGTTTAAATTCCCTAATGTCTTTCCGCAGTGAGACTTTCTCACTTTCTGCCTCCTCCAACCGATCAGCAAATCTTACTTGTGTCGGCTCATCGGCTTGAAGGAGCTCTAGTTTTTGCTTAGTCAATCGTAGCTCAGACTTTAACTGGCTTAATAATGCCCTATAATGTTCCTCTTTACTGTTTTTCTCTAGTATGAATTGTTCTTCTTCTACGGAATTGATATGCTTCTCTAGCTTGCTTGAGACTTCGTGCTTTGCCAATGCCTACAACCAATGCACATTGCCACAATTACGAATACAACACTGTTATATTTTAATCTATAGGGTTGCAAGCTTGACATCACCCGTTTGCCACACAGTGACAGTGCTAAGCAGTGGCAGTACCCGTTTTCCACACAACGACAGTGCTAGGCAGTAGCCTACCCATTTGCCACACAGTGAAAGTTTCAGAAACAGCATTTACTTTTAGGTACTGTACGTGTCGAACGGAACAACAGATCTGTGTATCAATAACTACTCTAATTTAGTAATGAAATTTACTTGTTTACTGAATGAAACTTGTTTGCTGCTTAGGCCTATAACAAAATAACATTGCAATTATTGCTTTAAGCCTGCTGGAATGAAATTAAAATTATCACAATAAAGTTTCAACACAAAACAAACTAAGCACAAAACGAACTATTGCAATACTTTATTGCTTGAGAAAGCATCCGAATGTATGTGTGTGTACATTGGGCAAAACAATTGGGCTGGGTTGGAGGTTCGAGTCCTATTCTTTCATGTTCTTTTGGGTAGAACCACACGACCTCCTCAATGAAGAAATGGTGGTCATTAAATTAGATAGATGTGAGTTTTTCAGTGGCACCATCTTACCTAATAGGCCTTGATAGTTATCCCAGCTATGGCATTCTGGCAAAAAGTCTCCAGCAAGCCTTTCTTTAACCTATATTTGTCAGGTCTGTTTGGATCGAATCCACGACTGTTCTAAACTGGATCAGGACATAAAATACAGGAGATCCAACTGCTTGTGATACTGATATCGTTTGACGGTTCAAAGCAGTAACTTGGTAATAGGAAGCTTGTGTAGTGTAGGCCTATCGGTTATATTAATTTAGTTTGTACCACAATTAAGTACGCATCTCTATCTCTAATTCATATGGATTGTGTAGAGCAGACAATTAATTTACATTAATTTATTAAATATTATTTAATTTATTCAAATTACAATTTAAGCAATAATTACAAATTATATTCAGGCCTCAGGGTTATGTAATTCAATTCAATTATAAATTAAATAAATTCATTCATAATAATAATAATATGTTTAATGTAACACAGGGGAAACTGAACTAGAGTCTTCACCTGCTTGATATGTTGCAGCTCTACACTAGTCTCCTCATTGATCAGTTCCAGTTGGTCGAGTTGCTCCTGGAGTTGCTGCTTTTCTTCCAAAACTGCAAGTCCATACTCTGCTGCCTGGATTTTGTGTTGGTTAACCTCAGCAATTTCCTTTTGAAGACGAGAAACCTCCAGATAAAGATCTTCGGGCTTTGATTTGATACTCTGACTCTGGTCCATCATTGGAGTGAAAACGAAAATGCAGCCACTCCACAAGCATCAAGAAATGTTGTTAAATTTCTATGACAAACCTGATTTCTTAGCCTGATCAGGCAGATTTGTTTCAACTACTAGGGAGTTGTCATCCACCGATGAAATTAGTGGGCATATGATCTGCAGGCGATAACTCCCATATGGTTCGGCAACAATTATGGGTGGACTACTGTTTCTTCACTGTTATTTTCCCGTGTAATCTCGTGAAAGATAAATGTTCATGGGAACAAATTAGAAAAAAAAATACATATAAGACAACTCCAACTTTACCATTATAGCAATCAAATTCATACAAAGAATAAGGCAACTCCCAAGTTATTATTATTATTATTATTATTATATATACTTTATTTATAGTCTTAAGTCTAAGCAACATCATATCACATCAAGGCATGTTTTTCATGCAGATAGACTTCTAGAAATGTAGAGGAGAGCATGCGAAAGCAAAAGTGGTAAAATGCGAAAGTAAAAGTGGAAATGTGAGTAAGCGTAGAATGAAGTTAAATTATCATTCATTGATACCATTTAACCCAGCACCCAGTGCTTCAATAATATGTATTTGGTTGGTTAGGTTACAACAACTTATGACTTATGATATATTTAGTGTTTAATATGGCCATATGCGCATATAGTTGTTTTATTATTATGAGGTGAATAAGTCTGGTTGAACCTCAAAACAGTGTGCACTGTGCAAGCAGGGAATGGTGGAAGGGGAAAACCCTTCCACCCCCTGGTACAAGGAATGGGAATACTATGTTTATGACTATTCATTGTAGAGAAAATCGTGCCTCGACTGATATAAAATATATCTTTGGATATGTTCTTTGATTGCGTCCAGATTAAATCCACAATTATGAAAAACTGCTACCAAGAGTTGGGACTACAATTCATGCAACATTTTATCTCATTCATTGTGATTAAATAGCACTATTTTCCATCAATGATTAGGTTTGAGAAAATACAAGAAGTAACTAAAAGAAAACCTCCACCATACCATATAGAAGCAGTTGCTAACCTTACGCCAAAAATTTCTTGGAACTTTCTGCTTAAGTGAAGCCTATCACCATTACCATAGTAGTTATAGTTATGTAATCAATGTAAAACCAATGTATGCCTGAGGGCAAGGAGTTGGAAGGGGTACAACCCCCTTTCAATTCCTTGGTGACGGCACATAAATTTGGAATACAGACCGTTCATAACTGACGTTTCGTAATTGAGATTGTGGTTGGGAGACATATTATAGTTACTCTCCATCTACTGCCTAAGTTGTCTCACCTACAGACAGTGATTCAAATATTCCCAGATTCATAAATTTGACAAGGTCATAAATCAGCATGAGCGGAGAAGGGTGGTTAGGTTTGTCAAATTCAGACACTCTTGCGGTGAATTCAGTATTTTCTTAATATCAGAGTAAGATATCTGTATATAAGTGCGCAGATACAACAGCTCTCTGGTGATATGTGGTGCAGTAGTGTTATTACTGGCTAGAGCAGTGTAAACTACTAATCAAAGGCAATAGTCTTGTCATGTAATTTGCGGGGCCACACGGACAGAATACGAGTCACTCCAGCCTGGGTTGTTGGTGTTATGGGGTAAGAACATAAAGCTATCTCTAATGAAACATGGCTCTATGAGTGAGAGGCCACAACCATGGCACTGAGCAGTTGTCCCTTCACTACCCTTTCTCTCTCTTCAATTGCTTATATTTTTCCTTCTCCGAGAAAGAAGCACAGTACTCGTACACTATGCTATCATGTCTTCATTTTCAGGTTGCTATTAGTGTATTAAGTAACTTAGAATCAATCTTCTGCTAAGCAATATTGTTATGGTTCAGAGAAAGAGCTCATGAGCATATCCAATAAAAGGAGCCAAGGGTCCCTTCTCTATACACTGCAATTTTTTTTGACAGCTTCCGACCTACCATTGAGCCATCTCTCTGTCAGAGCATTGTACGGTATTGCTACGGATGCAGAAAAGACAGTACGCTCTCTTTCTTGACATCTCTTTTGTCAGTCCTAAGCCAGATGCCGAGTGTCTGAAAGGCTTGCATCAGTATAGAACCCTCATCACATACTGGGGGCCCATGCTAGAAGAGGACAGAACTCTCCTGCAAACCTGAACCCTGTTTCTTGGCGATACTGATATGGACAGCAAACTTCTATTATGAGCCTCAGCCTCTCCACAAGTCACTCCAGTATTGACACTGCCATGGACAACTTAATGCTACATTTCAATGAATCCTCATTATACATAATTATACTATATTTCAATGAGTTCCGCAGCTGTCACATTCACTGACAATGCTTAACAACTTAATATTCTTGGCTGTCACCAATTAAATCTAGGCTAGTGAATATAGATTTGTGTGTCAGTTTCTGCGTTCCTATCTTCGTACACAGATGTCATTGAATTTACTACTACGAATTCATCTGCTATTACTCACCATTGCTGTGTATCTCCAAGGAGCTAATAAACTTCTTATAGAGAAGTCCCGCCAGTGAAGTCTTGTTTCCTTGTCTTGCCATTATTGCTAGGATATCAAGAAAGTTACAAACAGTAGTTGGTGAATGTACTTCGGCAGTTAGCCATATAACAGACCAGCCTAGCGAGTCCATTTCAACATTAGCTATGAGTTTAAGACCTCCTGCACTACTATTGAGTGTAGCTGCGTGGCCCTGATAGTTAGGCTAGCTTGGCCAATGGCCACATGTAACTACATCTGTAGGTCAACTGTTCCCCATTTTCCATTGTGAAGTAAAATGAAGTAAAACAGAAAGAAATCCTTGTACTAACAATTGCAACCAAGCGACACTCTCGCTTTGACACCAACACACTACAGAACCTCCAATGTTACGATGTTAGCCTTGCACTTCCCCCACCACAAAGTGTTTCGCTTGTATTGTAGAGTATTACATTTATTTTATACATCAGTATTTACCAAAATGTTTACCATTTAAAAATATCATCAACTAATACAAATTGTAAATATAAAAGCTGAAACTTTAAAACTTTGTTTCTACACTTTACATGCTGTTTGGAATGAAATTTCTGTGATAAACAACAAATGCCTAAATCATTGGGAAGTTGTGACCAGCGTAGTAGTGGTGGTGGTGGTAGTGGTGGTAGCTTGTAGTAGTAGTGGTAGCTAGTAGTAGTAGTAGTGGTGGTAGCTTGTAGTAGCTTGTAGTAGTAGTTGTAGCTAGTAGTAGTAGTGGTAGCTAGTAGTAGTAGCAGCTAGTAGTAGTAGTGGTAGCTAGTAGTAGTAGTAGTAGTAGTAGTAGTGGTAGCTTGTAGTAGTAGTGGTAGCTAGTAGTAGTAGCAGTAGTAGCTAGTAATAGCGGTAGCTAGTAGTAGTAGTAGCCTAGTAGCCTAGTAGTTCAGAGACATGACATAGGGAGTCAACAGATACATAATCAATGAGTCTATATCTTCAGTTCTATACTCAGTGGCTTATCCCCTCTATAGCATCCACCAGGATTACAAGATAGCATTTGTCTACTCAGTTGCTACATTCTAGCTGTGCAAGAGCAAATCAACGGCTCAGCTCTACTATATCGGAGCACAACACAACTTGTATGACACAGCTATGCAGTCCACCTACAAGTATGACATATGCATATGACTTAACGTGATGACTCTAACAAACAGTACTCAGGCTACCAGTACTTAGGATTTAGATTAATACTTGTACATGGTACTTAGTACACTGTAGGTAGTACATGGTACTTGGTACACTGTAGGTAGTACATGGTACTTATTACGCTGTAGCTAGTACATGGTACTTACACTACTAACAAACAGTATTAGAGCCAGGCAGCGGGTCGCGTAGTAACAAATAAAGTAACTGGTTGGTTCTGTGGGTGCCTGTTTACGAACAAAGTTGCTGATATGCCAACAAGGGTTCAATTTGGGTCTGGATCAACCCCGAAATGGGACATTTTGGGCTTCCATGGACACTACTTTACAAAATCCGGTTAACCCATCAGAGCCTGAAGTTTTGGGAAAATTTTGCCGGATTCTTTTGCTATTTCAGTCTCGCTAATACCATAATTTAAGATGGGTTGACACTGTTAATGTTTAACAACTGTTTAGTGAAATTAATTTCACTAAAGCCAACAAGAAGTTCTTCAAAATGAAATATTGATCATATAAATGCAGTGTATTGATTCAAAACTCCCGGATGCTCATAGACCCCCATGGGCGTCAATAGGTTCTCATGGGCGCCAATGTGTTCGGAACAGTTAGGGAGTTGTGCTCTCTATTTCCTGTGTGCTTCACTTTTCAGTTGATGTACTGACAGTTAGTCAGCACCTGACAGCATCATGACAGCAGGAGCTCACCTTACATGCCGTATATGAATTCCTATGCAGTGTGGTAGTATATAGCAGCTCTATCATATCATGCATACCTCTTGCTGACTGACTCCTGCCGACTGACTCTTGCTGACTGACTCCTGCCGACTGACTCCTGCCGACTGACTCCTGCCGACTGACTCCTGCTGACTGACTCCTGCTGACTGACTCCTGCTGACTGACTGCTGCTTTGAGTCAGTCCCACTGTCAGATAATCTTTTGCAGCTACAAACCCAAATAAATAGTCCACTATTAGACAGATTCATCCTATCAACTATGAATCGGTGGCATGATAACGTTGAGTAATAACCGCCGCAGATGCGCCGTATCCGATTGCTACTAATTTACCTCTTGACCTCCCATAATTAATAATGTTAGTTCCAATAGAGGTCAAGATTCCCTTTCCAGTACACAAGGTTTCTCAGTAGATTCCGCTAGATTTCTCTGAAGGCAGTTCTAACAAATAATTATATATTGGCGTGTAGCTAAATTCGCTCTCTGCCAATTGTAAAACCGACGCTATAAAAATATGAGTTTGACTCAGTGAAAATGTGATGTCTAAATCCATTATTAATACGGATTACAATAATTTCACCGGATAGCTGCAAGTGCCTTCTCTTAGGCAAAATTGTTTTATGGTTATAGCCATAATATTATCTGAGATAATAATGAGTAATTTAAGGGACGTCGGTCTACCGCAACCACCCATTTATGGAATATCCGCCATATCCGAAAGTGACTGGCGTCCATAGGTGGGACCCGGAGCCGAAGAGTTATACAAATTATAGTGATACCAATACTTACTGTATTCTATACTTACTGCACTATTAAATTGTATTTCAACTTACCATATTATGTTTGGTCATACTGTAACAATTCTTATTGGTTGACAACGTGAACCGGCATGCCTGCTAACACATGCTTCACTATACATTATTATAAAGGGATGAAGCTAAATCAAACGTAGAGCAAGATATATTACGTTATAAAAAACCTGAAGCAGAGTGTTGGTAAGAGGCTACATACAATCTCCGTATCAAGTTGAGAGAGAGTGAGGGTGGGTGTGCAGGTCAGCCCACACAGCCCAGTAGACAGCAGACAGACTACAGAATATTGACTGCTTATGCTTCTCACTTCTGTGTTACTTGCTAGCCTGCAAATCATCATTACACAAATCATAACATCGGTGGCAGATGTGGGAGCTGCAATATCAGTTTAATCAGTAGAGAGTCAAATGCCGCAGCAATTGGGTGCACTCAATAACATATACAGACTGTATCTTTCAATAGCCTTCGATCCAGAAAGCACCATCAACATAAAAAGTATACAATATAAATGTATATATAATTAGTTAATTATATATTTATATAATGTAGGCTAGATTGTATTCATAGCTTACAATCACCTAACTTGTCTCTAGCAGCCATTACCGCACAATGTTCCTCTACAAAACTGTAGAACCCAATGAACTCAAGATGTCTACTAACTGCGGTGTCATAAAAGTCATATTGTAAAGAATAACATCAACACTGGATGCATCCAGATTACATGGTTTATACGTCAAACAAAGTTTGAAGTTTGGTACGGGGTTGTGGAAGCCCCGCCATGCTTATACACTACACCCCTCTTACCATCCAACAGAGCTAAGGCTGTCGACTGATACAGCTGTAGCGCCATGGCCAGCCTCCTTTTCAGCAGCCAATCAAATCTCTCAAAGTTATACAAGCAGCCAATCAAAGGTCTCAATGTCACTGGAGTAGCGGTGGATACAATAGAAATAACAAAACAATCAAACAGCATGTTTTCAGTGTCATCCATCAATTTATAATAGAAGATAATATGGCGAATAACAGATAAATGGATTAACTGGATATGCTATTGCATTTGTGTATAATGGTAAGAGTGAGAGCCAAACCGAATCTATCAAATAATGGTCCCTGACTGGTCTACAACATAACCAGCTCTCACGCACGCTTTCTATAATGAAAAAATATATTATTTCAAAATGGGCCAATGAGTCACCAGATCTAGCTGGTCACATGATCTACATAAGACTTGTGTGTACAACTCTAAATATTGTCCTATTTGGCCCTATAATAGCCTCCAATGCACACAGTTATATATACATAATACAATAGTCTGACAAATTTGAGTGCAGTGCCTTGCCTACTACATTGGGCGGGCTAATCGGACTATCCACCATTCCAACATGAGCAATGTGTGGCTGCCTTACTGCTATACAATCCACACAGCTGTTAGCTAGTATACAGTTACCTAGTATACAGTTAGTTGTATGCTAAGTTACTCAGAATAAGTGCATATTGTTATTACTTTTCACACAGTCCAAACTACTAGACTTATCCCTTCTGCTGCTTCTTTCTGCCAATAGGGAACGGAGAGAGAATGCCCGAGCAGACACAATCACAGTTTCTCAGCTATAAAAGGGTGTGTTAGGCACTGGTTTATAGTGATGCGTTTAGACGGGTCTAACATAAGCATCTTATCCAGCAGATCTCTCAGCTGAGATACCTTCTGCAGCTGATCTTCAGGTAGCCTGTGAGCTGTGGTCAGCTTGGCTAACATCTGGTTATTAGCTGGTATCGTATTCATTACAGTCACCTTCTCCTACAATACACAATATGTACATCAACAGCTACAGTACCTCTGCTCACAGACTACAGTATCTCCGCTCACAGACTACAGTACCTCTGCTCACAGGCTACAGTACCTCTGCTCACAGACTACAGTACCTCTGCTCACAGACTACAGTACCTCTGCTCACAGGCTAACATACTGATTGGAAAGTCACTCAAAATTTTGCACATCTCAAAATATACAAAATATAATAATACTATAAATACAAAATATATATAATATATATAATATATTAGCATTTTGTTGAACTATCTACTACTAGCTGGTATGTATAATTCGCACCTTCTCTGTGACTTTGTCTACTTCCGTGTACAGGAAGTTACACAGCGAGTCATAGTGATTATCTTTGAATACTCCCTTCTTCACCACTTTGTTAGGCAGCTTTCCCTTGAAGTCCTACAGAATATACAATACGAGATGGTAGATTACATACTGCCATGCGTGCACATATTCTATATGCCACATATTCTATATGCCAAACATTCTATATGCCACATATTCTATATGCCACATATTCTATATGCCACATATTCTATATGCCACATATTCTATATGCCATATACTACAAACATCTTGTTACTATGCTTAATTGCTTATACTCAACCATTATTACCTAACAACACAATATTTCAAAATAATTGTACCGATTGAAATCTAAATCTCTAGATGTTAAAAAATGGGTCAAAAAATGGAACAATTCCCAATTGATTAATGCAAATGGCCAGATGCGACAATTGCCCTTCTGTTTTGGTATTATTGATGGCTGAATCACATATTATAATATTGCAAGTAAAACAAAGACAGATGTAACAGCCTGTGGAAACAGAGCAGATATAACAAAAGGCGGCTGTGTACAGTGTACATACACATGTACATACACATGTACATACACATGTACACTGTAGCAGTGAAAGTGAATACATGTAATCATAACACAGCTACACTTGTAGTCATATATGTACAGTATATATTTTAGTAAGCGGTAGTTACAGATGTCCAGGAGATGTCCAGAGCTGTCCACCAACTAGACATACCTTTAGAGCAAGGACAGCATTGGATGTCGACACAAAACCTGCCTACAGAGCAGAGGCTAGCCCGCCTGTTACTTGATGACTTGCGTTATCAATTAAATAGATGCCCGGTGTGATTCTGTGAGATAGTAGATATATGCGTTACTCAAGGCAGTTAGACAGTTACACATAAGAAAACGGCAGCAGCAGGAGCAAGCTCACCTGTATCAGTTTGAGCATCTCATTGTTAGATTTACCAGGAAACATGATCTTTCCTGTGTACAGCTCATATATAGTGACTCCAACAGCCCACAGGTCCACACTGTAGTCATACGGTAGGCCAAGAACTGCAATATATAACAGTAATAGTCAGTCATATGGTAGGCCTAGAACTGTAATATAGAACAGTAATAGTCAGTCATATGGTAGGCCCAGAACTGTAATATAGAGCAACAACATAGTCATATGGTAGACCAATTATAATATGTAGTAGTAATATAGAAATTATTGTGGAGAAGCATATAATTGAACAGTATTTTTCATTTTATAAGCAATATTATACATGTATATTTCGTACAGTGCATGGTCGGTTCCTCATAGCCCATCATCTACTGCATGAGACTGCTTCTACTGTCTATCTATACATATAAACAGTCTCCTAATGTAACACTTATAGAGCATTACCATGTGCCTATGTTTAGTAATTGAACACTCAGCCATGCTACAATGAGGAGCAAGGTCCAGCCCACATGTGTGTGGGTGGAGCCTACGCTATCATATGGTAATTGTAATTAGTTTTACATAAGTATATAAGACAGGACATTTCCTGTGTAGCTCAGAATTGCTGCTGAACCATTTGACTTAGTAACTTCCAACTCAATTGTACGCTACCACCATTAAGGTGCTGTGTTTCTGTAGCAATAAAGAAATATTTATACTACCGGTACATATAGTTGTAATAATTCGAAAGGAAGTAATTTGGGAGATATAGTGAACTATTTCGAGGACAGACATCATTAGCATATTATTCTATACGTAATCTGGGATAAGAAGGGTCAATTGAATCAGGACCGAATTAGGTTGAAACCGATCTGGACTAGCCAAAATTTTGAAATTCAAAACACACAGAAACAAGCAAGACACAAAACACACCTCAAAACATAGTCAAAGCAATTTGGGGGCAGCCCAAATTCAGGGGCAGACAATTGCTCTAGTGCTGATCCGGGGGCAGCCAATTGACCCAGTCTAGATTCAGGGGCAGACAATTGACCCAGTCTAGATTCAGGGGCAGACAATTGACCCAGTCTAGATTCAGGAGCAGCCAATTGACCTAGTCTAGATTCAGGGGCAGACAATTGACCTAGTCTAGATTCAGGAGCAGACAATTGACCCAGTCTAGATTCAGGAGCAGACAACTGACCCAGTCTAGATTCAGGAGCAGACAATTTGACCCAGTCTAGATTCAGGAGCAGACAATTTGACCCAGTCTAGATTCAGGAGCAGACAATTTGGGACGGTTTAATTTGGGAGCAGACAACACTTCAGACCAGTCCAAGTGTTCATTGATTCGGGAGGGGGCAAAGCAGCCCAATCACAACAAGTATGGTGTGTAGAGCAGTCAATCACAACAAGTATGGTGTGTAGAGCAGCCAATCACAACAAGCAAGGTGTGTAGAGCAGCCAATCACAACAAGCATGGTGTGTAGAGCAGCCAATCACAACAAGCATGGTGTGTAGAGCAGACATAAGTAGTGGGATACAGTATGTCTGGTACGTAAGCTTTATAATAAGCACTACAGAGCATTTGAGCAGCATCATAGTGGAATGTACTGGGTGGACAAGTCTATCCCTCCACCTTAAAATCCACTACAAAATGCACTGAAATAAAAAGGAGCAATGAGCAACATAATAGCTTACTAATTTCAGGAGCTCTGTAGAATCTTGAGACGAGGTAGGGGGTGAACTCATTCTCTCCGACATGCATCATAGAACCAAAGTCACACAGCTTCAGTACCAGCTTGTTCTCACTCACTAGGATATTGTCTGGCTTGATGTCAGCGTGTATGACTGAGCAGCGTTTCAGCAGCTTTAAGGAGAGTAACAGCTGCTGGCTGTATGACCTCACAGCCTACAAGATAACAAGACAACTAAGAGCTCGGTTATTTTAAGTCAATAACCATGGAAACTCAGGATTTATAATGTGCTGTATTAACAATTTCTGTGGATTTCCAAGACACAAAATGCATCAACTACCACACACTATATAGTGGCTTATAGACCTACTACATACACAGCAGGTTGTGTATCTGTACCACACACTATATAGTGGCTTATAGACTTACTACATACACAGCAGGTTGTGTTCTGTATCTGTATCATACACTATACTATAGTGACTTATAGACCTGCTACATACACAGCAGGTTGTGTTCTGAATCTGTATTATACACTATCTACTATAGTGACTTATAGACCTGCTATATT
>JAOQGN010062156.1:0-19322 GCA_027564295.1 Himantozoum antarcticum
CCGATTCCTCGGGATTGGGCGGTATTAGACCGGTTCAACGTTAACATACAACACATTTCACACCAATACTTCGCATATATTTTTCCTGGCCTGTGAATGACATCCTTAATTTTGATTTCAGATGCCGGACTGCACATTTCAAGATTTTTTTTGTGTATACATGTCTAATTTGTATTTTTTGAGACCTGGAAATAACTTGGGAAGACCTGGAAAAAGCCTGGAAAAAGTTGTATCCATAACAAAAGTGGGAACCCTGTGCAAGTTGCCAGACTGGGACCACCAGTCATGACAAGTCTGCCACAAGGGAATTGTTGGCAAGGGGACGCTTCACACACAAGCTGTCCTTAATTCCAAACGATTTAGCCACCAAGCAAACTTGGATTGGTTTTGGCAATTACAGAGGATCGAAGCTGGAGATGGAGAAGACTGGTTAGAGTAACCGTGATGACATATAAATGTCTTTTTAGGCAAATAATTGATCATTGACCAAAAATATGGTTTTTCTAACTATAGTGATCATTAATTAAATACTACAGCGCCCTCTATTTTCACAGCACTTTTGTAGACTGTTTACCTGGTCAATTACCTGTACGATAACAGGTATAAATGCAAAATTCAACTCTTCTTCTTAAATAGAAGTTCTTCCATCCTCTTTGAAAAACGAGGCTATTTCACTTATTGTATATAAGCACGATAAATATAGAAATGGATATCACCTTATTACACGTCATATACAAAATTATCATATTGCAAATAGAATCAAATCTATTCTAATTTAATAAACATCATTATTTAGTGACAATTTCCTGTTCAAACATATGCATTGACTGCAAAAGAAGTAAAAGGCACAACATTCGGCAATGTATGCGGTACAGAAATTACTATAAGAAATATTTAATGCATCACAAAAGTTTGTGCTGAAGCGGCTTTTGCATATTTTTCTGAAGTGGTTTTTGCATCTTTTTGAAACTGTGCAGACAATTATTGATTTTTTTTCAAAACCGGGATAATTCCAATTTATTCACCACATGCATTTTGGTAGCAGAGTCTCGTCTTGCATTCAGCTCTAAAAAACATGTCTCATGTTGCAATGGTACATGTATTATATAATGCAGTGGCGCATGACATAATATAACGTTATCAAACACTGATGCTTGCCAGCATTCTGCTTCTTGTTGTTGATTCATGATTGATAGCAACGGTAGGTAGGCAGTTAGTGGACAGTATATTGCATTAATTTAACATCCCATACGCTCCAAAATTCGCCCAGGTGTCGCAGTGTTAAGATTTATATGTTTGTAATATTTTAGCACTTTCTATTATATAATGGGTGCATATATATTATGCTGAACAGCTCTGAATATTTCATAAATTAATTACCTTATTCAAAGCTATGCCCTCGCTATTTCAATTGACAGCATATGTTATTGGTATATTATTTACAATCTATACTGAATTTCGATACGTAAAGCACAGCTCATTTAACTTCTTTACCAATCATGGGGGCTAAATGAACCAGGGTGGATGAAAAAGATGAAACCTGAATGGGAAAAAAGGTCTCAATTATCAAATTGGCTTTAACAAGCCCCAATTATGACAAGTGATTATGTAATAATGGGTCGAGGTGTTGTCTTACACCATTCTAAGCTACTAGACCAGATCAGTATGTGATATAGTTCCAGCCCATTAGCTATTGTGACAAGGCAATAATTATAGTATATGATTGTTGCTGTACAAAGCCGACTTGGTATCCTTACGTTACACCGATCATAATTGTCGTCAAGTTTTTATTCATTTTATATGTTTTGACAATGTCATCCATACAGCAGGATGCAACACAGTTTTATTAAGCATAATTATAATACTTTTTCTAAAGAAAATTCTTTCAACTTTTTAGCTTGATGTTTACACATTTTCTTCTCTTTAATCCCCTAATCCGTCCATTCCTATTATGTTTTAACCATTTTACTTCTCGATTATATGCTAATCTTTTACCATTTTCCACTTTTTAAACATTTGATTGAAAAATAATCCCTCAACATCAGCACACAATAATATAATTTTGTGTATGTTATATTTATTGTTTTCTTATAGTGTCTTAAGGTTGAAGAAATCGCTGGAGTGTTTGGTATTGAGAAGGGAAGTAGAGTTCCAGTGAACACATTGCCAAATATTTCACTGGCACTTGTGCAGCAGCTTGCGGGTGGTTATTGTGCCACCCCAACAACAGAGAAGCCTGAACTGGCAGGACCAACAGATTTTCAAAGTTAGTATTAGCCACTGATATTTTCCAACAATTTATCAAACACTCACTGGGGCTTAAAAGTGGATGATAAATCAAAATGATTATAACTGTGCAGGATGCAATGCATTTGAATAGCACTTTGTCGCAAGCAATTTCAAATCTTCAGAGGCATGTTGTGTATTCATAGTTTTCATGCATTTCAAATTTATTTCTATTTTTAAAATTAATCACATTGGAAAGAAGTGATAGCCGATAATTCACATGGCATTAACTGAAATCGGACCTTGATTGTCTAATAGCCATTACTGTTATATTAACCATTAATGTACGATTATATCTGTATTGTAGAATGGGGCATAAGTACAATAGCTGTAGCAATAATCAGTTCCCTAGCTCTACTTGGTGGACTACTATTCCCCTGTCTAAATCATGACTTTGTACAAGATATTCTAACTCTATTTATTGGACTCGCTATCGGTACTATGGCAGGGGATGCCCTACTTCATCTTATCCCACAGGTATGCAGAGCCACAGCTAAATTGTACTCATAAAGCTTAATCTACCACATGAAGATATAAATGATGTCGTAATTTTCACTTCAGATTTAGGAGTTGCCTGTACTTTCTTAATTCGAGTATAGATAACTCCTAAGTTGATGCCTTATAATAATACAATCATGCATTATTTTTCCAATAATTATGGCAGTTATTATTATCAATGGACCTATAGGATGAGTTGTTATTGTTACGGTCTGTATGTTCCATTGCTTCCCATCCCAAACACAAGAGGAAACACAAGATTGCTTTTAATATCTTATCTATATTTAACATATTTCATTTATTAGTTCTCGTGATTAAGCGTTGGTATTTGTTAATCTGATTTTTCCTCATCATTATGTCAATACATTGAGAGTGTTGAAAAGAGACTAAGAGTGCAAACAAAATGGTGTAAATAATAATAGTGTTCCCTATCTGGTATGATAATGAAAAACAACTCCTTAGTAGCAACAGAATCCTTTGATGTGCCATCCTGCGTTATGCAGAGCCGTCTAAAAACCCCATAGCGCTACATAACTATTGGATATACAACCGATACACTAATGTAGTCCTTGCCTTTCATTGTAGGCTGTAGGCCTGCACGAGCACACTGGAGGGGTGAAGGGTATAGTGCTGGAAGATTACACTGGCAAGATGCTAGTTGTCATAGCAGGTACGTTTATTTGTGTGGTCAAGGCAATAGTCGGCCAGTAGTTGACAATTGGCAACGCTCGGGTAATAGTCGTGCTAGTAGGAAGGAGAAAGTCAGAGATACTCCTATACATGCTAGCTGTATATGCTAGCTGTATATGCTAGCTATATATGCTAGCTGTATATGCTAGCTGTATATGCTAGCTGTATATGCTAGCTGTATATGCTAGCTGTATATGATAGCTGTATATGCTAGCTATATCCTACACTACCTATACATCCTATACATGCTAGAACTCCTTCACCACCCATAACTAAATTGTCCAGATGTAAAATATTGCTGTTAGGTTTTGATGTATGTTATTTTATGATCTACAATCTTAAATTTATTATATTATTTTCTAGTTTTTGTATTATTTATTTATATTATTTCTTTGCATCTTACTTTTTATTCTACACTTTTACTTAGTTGAAAGAAATGGAGCTTTCAAATAAATATACATAAATATGTATATTGTAACAAATGCATTTTTCCATCATATCAATGTATATGTAGTGCATGCATATTCCAACAGAAGCGTTTTTCCTTCTCATCAATATTTTTCAAAGTGTTCTAACTTGGGATTATATTGACTGTACATAGAACTCCATTTGGAATTGTTAAATGATCATGCTTCAGCATTTGAACTTATTTTGATTTGTAGCCATCTACATATTCTTCATCTTTGAGTCTATCATGGCTAGATACGGACACAGTCATCTTGGAGATGACCATGTACGTAAATCATAATAATAAATACTGGCACCAATATTATCTAATGTCTGATGCATCTATTGCCATTGCCAAAAGCATTATTGAGAGATAAAAATGTGGCACTTAATCTAATCTTTGTGTGTCAAATTGAACGGAGAAATGTGCTATCTGACACCTTGAGGAAGAAATGGTTAGATAGGATATTATATTTTAGTGACAAGTAACAATACTTTCAAATTTGGCTGGGGTCGTAACTCTACAATGGGCACAAAAGTCTCTACACCATACCAAGTGAGGCCCAAGATTTATCAGTTTAGTGACAAGCATAAAACAATGAATGTGCATGTACGTGTATGTTTCTTAACGTCTGATCTAGAACTTGGCAAGAAAGTACACTTAATCTATATAATGTAGCTGCTGTCTCACAAACTATATATTTCTATTACACTTTTGGCATGGCATGGGAAAGGGAGTGTAGGGACTGAACTTAAGTGCCAATGTTGCATTGTAGAGTTGCTGCCACTGCCAAATTTGGGAGTGATAATACTACATTTATAATAATATCGTGCACTCCAGGAATATTCTTTTAAGTGGCAACCAATTGCAATGCTAGTTGAGTGGAACCCATTGCACATTGCTTGATATTATTATTAGCTCGGTTGGCATGGTGAAAAAACTTTCTACTGGAGAAAAAACTCTAGGTCGTAAGTGAAATTAAACCAGTAAGAGTATTGATAGGACGGTCATAAAAAACATTTGGTGAAGCAATACACTCTTTGATTATCACATTTCTGCTCTGTCAGGGTCATTCACATGGAGACAGTCCCAATAAATATGTAGAAGATGCACCGAACACGGATTTGAAAAGAAGCAGTGGACAATCCAACGATGCTTATTCATCTTCATCTTCACTGGAGCTTTCCGCTGTAAGTATAATGTGTTTGGAGTTATCTGCTCACAACTGTAGGCAATGAGGAGACAACTCCTAGTATGCGTGAGGTAGCATCTCCTAGATTGTATGTAACAAGATGGGAGTAATTTGAACTATAAAGTACTAGAACACAAGGGAAAAATATCTAATATCTATGTGTTACTGTTAGACCAGGTGGATTCCAGCTCGGCCAAACTATTAAATTCCTAGTATATGACCAGACCTGTCTAACCTCCAAGTCTAAGCCCATGCAAGGGTGTGTAAGTTTTTTCATCTGTTATTTGCTTACAGAAAATATTATTAATAAGTAATCTAATGTTATGTTTAAACTGCAAAAATGTTGCATTTACTTGAGATAAATTATAAAAATAATTGATGGTATTTATTACTTACTTCTAATATTAATGGTAGATAATTCATCAACTGTTCTCTTTGCTGTTGTGTAGAAAGGTTCAGTGCCTGCAGATCTGGAAAATATGAAGACTACCAAGCCCAAACCCCTCGGCTGGCTGAACCTACCCACAGTGGCATACATGGTGATCGTAGGCGACTCACTGCACAACTTTGTAGATGGCCTGGCTATAGGTGCAGCCTTTGCCTCACGTTATGAGACTGGAATTGCAATATCTATTGCTGTGCTCTGCCATGAGTTGCCACATGAGTTGGGTAAGCAATCTGATGAGATGTTATACTCATGTACATAGTGTCATTAGTGGGGTACGCAATCTCATGAGTTGGGTACGCAATCTCATGAGTTGGGTATGCAATGCCATTAGTTGGGTATGCAATCTCATGAGTTGGGTACGCAATGTCATGAGTTGGGTATGCAATGCCATGAGTTGGGTATGCAATGCCATTATTTGGGTATGCAATGTCATGAGTTGGGTATGCGATGTCATGAGATGCTACACAAGTGATTCCTATATTAATTACAACATTGCATGCACTTGTTACAATGTAGATAATGCACACCTTTGTAACTTATGTACTGCCAAAACAGACCAAGATATGTTAACTTACTATTATACTAGACATCCAACTTTAACTGGTCATTATTAAAGGCGTGAGTCGGTGCCATTAGTCAGTTACTGACAAAAGCCTTACTAAGTCATGGCCAGTCGTTGAGTTTATGCAAGTATGGCAAGAAGTATCTCTGTACACTTAACCAAATCCTCATGTTCACCCAATCGACACTGATGTAACTTATACCCATACGCATAGATAACCTAAGATATGTATATGTAATATTTATGTGTGTACACTTTTGCAGGAGATTTCGCCGTACTTTTATCTACTGGTTTGACACCCAAGAAAGTTTTGTTGGCAAATTTCTTCTGCGCTTGCTGTGCTTTTCTGGGGCTATACATTGGAATTGCAGTTAGTTCAAATGATTCGACCAGACAGTGGATATTTGCAGCTACAGCTGGCATGTTCTTATACGTAGCACTTGTCAATATGGTAAGAAGGCATTCACTACTCACTGATAAATAAATATAAACCATTCAACTTAGGATAACGGTCCCCTGTACATCTTGAGCAGAAAATTGTAGTGATGCAGAGTGCCATCTTCTGATGAGAGGCACGTATCCCTGCGTTAAAATCAACCCCTACCCCAATCTTGGCGACCAGGCTAGAAATGTTTTTACCATTCTAATTAACAAGAGAAAGGCAGCATTAGATATCGCAGCATTAGATATGGCAGCATTAGATATGGCAGCATTAGATACAGCAGCATTAGATACGGCAGCATTAGATACGGCAGCATTAGATACGGCAGCATTAGATACGTATGTGACTCTATTGTCTATATGTGACCACAACTCAACTTCAATCAACTGGTTGTAATTCAAAATATGACTTTAGATTAATGGTTAGCGAATGCAAGTTGGTTGAAAGAACACAACTCCCTATTTTTACTAAACTGTTATCTTGTACCATGAGATCATTGGCCCTAATCCAACCAGGGACTAACAGCCTGATAGATTCTGATCTCTCCAAGTGCATAAATTATCTCCATACAATATGAATCCGAAAGCATTGAGACAATTCTGAAATGCATCCGCTCACTCTACCATGATCATCAACGATATTCTTTAATAGCTTTGTTACAACATTAAAAAGGCTTTGGAACACGTACATGACAATGTCACGCCATTGCTTTTGTAATCTGTATCACCATTATATTGTAGATTCCTGAATTGGCCAAGAGAAAAAGCAAGTCGAGCTGTCGTCTCTTCATATTACAGAATTCTGGTTTAATAATGGGCTTTGGATGCATGCTGGCTATCGCTGTGTTTGAAGATCATATCAAATTTTAATATTTCATCTTATACTGTATGATATCAGTAAAATACCGTAGGATACCAGTGCAATACCGTCAGATGCCAGTACAATACCGAATGATACCGGTACAGTACTGTATGATACCAGTACAGTACCGAATGATACCGGCACAGTACTGTATGATACCGGCACAGTACTGTATGATACCGGCACAGTACGATACTGGTACAATACCGCAAAGTACCATTATAATACCGTATGATACCAGTACAATACCGTAAGACACCGGTGAAGTACTGTTAGTATGATACCGGTATAATACCGTAAAGTATCATTATAATACCGTATGATAACGGTACATTTTAATCTTCAGTGACAATTGTTTGTGTTGGTGATTTAAAAGAAACTTCGGTAAAATTCCTGTTCAGTTCGGTCGGCGTGTCTAAGACTAAGTTCCCAATTTACGGTTTGGGACCCTAAAACCCCACCCTAAAACCCAAGCTTTTAAGTCTAAGCCAAGGTAAACAAAATGTAAAGGAATTATACCGAAATTTCCTATTCACAAATATTTCTAGAATTATTATTTTGCCATTAATTTTCCATTATTAATGTTAAAAGAATATTAATTATTGTTGCTAGAGCAATATTAGAAGATTTAATTACTAATTCTTTGATAGTTTTAGACAATTCAACTGTATTCAACAAATTAGACACTTTTTCACAATATGGATAGCGTAGAATGTCCGCAAATGGAATTGTGATATTTTACCATCACACTTGCGACCACTCAGAGGTCAAAAGTGAAAATCTACCAGGTGTATGGCTACATTTTGTTATACTACTTTATACTGTCCTCTTGCATCTGTGATGCAGGTTAATTGCGTTTACTAAATTGTAATTGTGCCACAATAATTTTATTAGCATTCAAAATCTGAGTTAGGTTTAATATTATTATTATCATGTGTGGCCGTTCAGGCTTTAATTTTATATTTTTATATATTTTTTTTAATTTCTAATGCCTTTCTAATGCCTTTCTAATGCATTTCAACTTGACTTAACATTTTTTTTGTCATGCCGATCTTAATCCAACTATATTTTTAACATTTCCATGTCAAGTAAAATTATATGTAGCTGGTTCTGAAAATCGTTCATATAATTTATATATTATTTAATATATGTGAATAAATTTATACATTATATACTAGTATAAAAATATATTTATATATTATATAAATTGTATGAACTTGGTTGGATAATTATCTCTTGGATCGGGTTTGGTTATTTAGTCCTTTTTTTACCATGTACACAGAAAGTAAATACACAAATATTAAACATACATACTTCGTGTAATTTATTTTGATCTTTCTTGTAACTTTGCAATGACTCATTGACAAATTTTTTTGCCCCTAATTACATTGAGTCAGCAAGACCTCAAAATATGTGGAATCTACATAGTGGCCAAACAAGGAGTTATATCCTCCTAAGGTACATACCAATGGGTTATAACTCCTTGGTCTATATATAATATAGAGTAAAAATATTGCCCATGCAAAGGTCCCAATACGGCCTTCAAAGTACTCATCTCATCTTCGGAGTTGTCTTTTCACTAGCCTGGGCAATCAGGCCTTCTGAAATTTAGAGTTATCGTCCCCCGTCGGACCGGTAGAGTTTGGACTGGTAGCAGGCAGGTTCCACTCCGACGATAACTCCCAATCTCATGTTCATTGCATCTTCTCGCATGATGAACAGAAAAGCAAGAACATAGTTAAGTCACTTAATATCATATTTATTACGTGTCCAACACAGTCATGACTGCTGATTACAGATTTGCACATCAGGCATGCATCGGTTGGGGCATACTATAATATATACAGGAATGAACAAAGGTGTGAACCATACACCATAGCCTGACCGGGTACCGGTAACTAAGGCTACCGATCTACATAAAGAAGAACCCCGGCTTCTATGATCATACCTAATAGTAGGCACCAAAATGGTATCATCACATATATTAGCTTAAGGCCGTATCCAAACTCCAAATATACACAAAGTAGTACTTGAAAAGTCAACTTTAGACACGAGACTATTATCCTCCAAGTGTTCTGCACACAATGTCCTCTCTCAGAATAGGCAAGTCTGCGACGCAGCCCTATCTTTAGGCTCCAATATAGTAGCACCACTACATCATATACCCACATTGGTATAAAGACCAGAAACCAGTTCCACATAATTATCTTATCCAGACGCAGCAATATAAATATTACAAAGAGCATTACAGAAAACCACGTGACTAGACATCTTAGTATTAGTGCAGCCATCGAAGCTGAAGAGTTTGTGAGGAAAGTATTATTTGAATGAGAGTCTTATGTTGGAGTCATCCAGCTCTAGCAGTCGTCATACAGATGCACTTACCACAAGAAACCTCTCCCTCATATGCCTCATACAGATGCACTTACCACAAGAAACCTCTCCTTCGTATGCCTCATTTCAGCTAAAATTTCTTCTTGTTGCTCTCCAGTTATAGTATCTGTGAAAACAACGGAGATAATTGCATTAACTCTTAACTGTAACCCACCTATCAGAGTGAGTATGACCAAGTACAAGTTTAATTACCAGGAAACTGTGTTTTATAATCTATTTCGAGCCACACTTCAGTACGTAACACGTATTTGTATAACTACCACTCGTCTATGATATTTCAACAATGTGCTCACCACATTGGACTTTCTTTATCAAACTGAACTCATCAAACAATAAACAGATTGATATTTTAGTACATCTTTTGTCATTAGAATTCTAAACTTAAAACTGTAAAATCATGCTTGTTGCTTGGCGTTCTTGTTTTGTATGGTACACATGTATATAAATAAGCATTCTGACAAATCAAACAGATAATCGCTTCAGATGCTCAGAGATTTCAATTAAATTTAGTCAAAATTTCAGCTAAATTCGAAGACAATAGACAGTTTTAGCACGGAGTTATCAGCTCGATGGTGTCGACGCGGTGGACGGCGCCCTCGTGAACCGGGTTCACTATGCAAACTGGTTTTAGCACGGCGTTGTATTTAGGAGTTATGCTCTCTTTACTGTAATTGTATTGCTCCATTAGTTAGTTGCCGGAATATCGGCCACAAATAGTCAAACTCGCGCAGTTGTTTCAAGATTCTGCATTTTGATTGGGCAACATTGGCGTACTCTGAAACTAGATTTCTTTTTTTATGCTTCGGTTTAAATCTTTATTTACAAGTTATTTCTAGTGTAAAATGTGCTACTAATTGTCAACCAACCGAGTTAACTTGTTTATAGAGCTAAATAAAAATATTAGGAAAATTTGCAAGCTCTGGAAACACTTGAAAAAAGGGATTTGCAATGGCGTTTTCTCCGACGCCATAGAGGCCTCCTACCCTTCGAATCTGACGCCGTCTTCATGACAACTCCGTCTGATGTCACACTTTTCAGTGCATCACGTGACAATCGAAGGCGTCTATACAACGCTGTCGAGCTAAAAACGCGATGCTAAAACTCTCTATTGTAATTTTATGGGAATTTCCCCCAAGCACCAGCAAGTTCAATTTTGATTCTGAAATTCCAATGAATTGGACGGTTATATAGCATTCGGACAATCTCACTTAATCTACAAAATAGAGAATGTGATATTTTGCATTAGGAGCAGCTCTAGGTGCTTTAATAGACGGCATAGCTCTAGGCCTATCCCTAGGCAGCACTTCAGAAGTGCCTGTATCTGCAGTGATGTGTAGCTTTATCCGGGTTTCATGTTGGATTGTGTTTTGGTTATTGCGGCGGACACTATAAGTGTAAAAAGGGAGGGCTTTGAACTTGAAGGGGCCAATTAACTTCATTGGCCCTACTAGGTAGGGGCCAATGAACTTGGCATTAAGTTTCCTGCTTTGGCCCTATTGAGCTGATATGATTTTAGCCACACATAATCTGCTGCCTTAAAGAGAGAGTACTCTTCACTGTCCTCTATTCTGTCTCTTAGCTGCTGAGTATGTAGTAGATCAGGGGCTAAATGTCATTCGATTCTTTATATATTGAGCATATTCAGAAACATAGGACTGCCCGTCGGCTTGTGGCATCATGAATGAGGAGGGGGCGGTAGGTGGATTTCTCAGCCCTACATAAGCAAGTTGGCGGACTCGCTGATCACTCGGTGGGATGGATCCAATAACTTGCATAATGTGTGGTAATGGCAGATTCCAGTCCCGCACATTTCTACCTTCTTCCTCTAGTAGTATCCTCAAGCAGTCTCCCAATGTCTTGCTTAGTTGCTCACAGATGCCATTAGCCTGTAGCCTATAGGGGGAGGTTATGGACTTATCCGTACCCTACATTTGACATCATTATAGTAGCAGATTGCTCTCAAAGTTTATTGAGAGCAATCTGCAATCATTATTATTTTTATTATTATTATAAAGTTCTTGCCCTGGTCTAAATAGATGATTTCTGCGTTTCCAAATTGAGTGAATGCAGTACCAAAGTATATCGCAATTCCTGTTCTAAGTTTTATATGGTCCTATTGTCTTTTCATTATTTCTCCGTAATTATTATCCTTTGGTATCGTGGAGATGCCAAAAGTTGAAGAGGGTCGCAACCCATTGCCAGGGTGTGCCAGCATAGAGCCTATGCCGAGTACTGGGTTTGTGGGTGCCAAAATTCTTGGCTTGTTGACGAATGATGCAGGATTTGACTAGGCAGCGGGTGTCGCCCGGTCGTGCCAATTCATCTGGATGGTCTTAGCTGTCTTCTATTCTCCTTGGTGAGCCGCATTGTGGGTCTCTGCAACAATGGCTTGTCGGAGTGAGGTTGGACAGGTGGTTACAGTGAGAGAGCATTAGTTTATGATAATCTTTACTTGCAACTTGTTATCCTCACAAAGAGAGAGTCATTCTCATAACCGTTCCCAACTCTTGAGTTTCGGTGATGCTTCTTGCAGCTCATGTTTTGACACTGGTTCTCAGGTGCTGACTGCTCTGTAGATGTTGACTAGCAGCTCCTCAGCCCACTATCATAGTAAGATGTCACTGAGAGGTCGTAGTAGGCAAATCTCGGACTGGTTGGGGGTAGTTATTGATGCAGTACCTTGTATTGGCCAACCCAATGGTTTAGAGGGTCCCCGCCACTGGCTGCATAGGAGCAGAGAGCAGAAGCGTTTCCTACCGAGTAGGTACCGGGATACCGAGTAGGGTGAGGTTGTATTGTAGACTGTAGTACAGTGGTGGAGGATGTTGGCTGACTCCCTGGCCAGCTGGTTACTCCTGCCGTCTGCAGGGCGGCTGAGTGGCAGCACAGGGGTGTGGGCCTTCTGTAGAACTGTAATTTGGCAAGCTTCCTGACGTTTCCTCTTGCTCCTGCTTGCTGCAGGGCTGACACGTGACTGTGCAGAGTTGCCTGCTAAGCCCATCTGCATTTTCATGTGAGATGCCTCTCCTGTGTTCTAATTAGTAGTTCAACTCCCGTAGCTCTTCAAGCCACCTGGCCACTTGTCCTCAGGGATCATTTAGGTTCGCCATCCAGGTGAGACTCTCGTGTTCCATTCTGAGTTTGAAGGTATGCCCGTATAGATATGGATGGAAGTGTTGGGCGGCTCTAAACAGTCAGTAGTTTTCTCCTAGTAACACAGTAAGTTTTGTGATTCTTTGCAGACGGCTTTGCTGAATTAAGCAATAGACCGCTCTAGGCCATTCTGAGATTGTGAGCGGAACGATCCTCATTTGAGGTGTCAGTGTCCAAGATGTAGGACAGCTTAGAATCTGGGTACCTAAATATGGGTGCCCCTAGTACCTTCTGCTGCAGTTGATGGAAGCTGTCCTATGCCGCTGAGTCCACTGAAACTCATTCCCCTTTTTGGTTAGGTGGTGGAGTGGCCTGCCCATTTCAGTTTAATCCTTTATGAAGTGCTGGTAGTAGCCTGTAAGTCCTAAGACTACTCATACTGCGGTGGCCAATCCTTCACTGCGGAAATCTTGTCGGAATCTGTGCTGATGCCCTTCTCTGACTCTATGTGTCCTAAATACTTGACTTCTCTTTAGAAGAGAGCTCACACTTACCGAGTTTGAAATTTAACCCAGCAATCTCGAGGAATTGTCGCACCTCCTCTAGTCCGTCTAAGTGTGTGGCAACATCTCTACTGAAAATGACAATGTCAAAATGAGCAGTATTCTCCAATGCAGGATGCGGAGGACCCTTTCCATGAGACTCTCGAATGTGGAGAGGGCTGACATTAACCCGAAAGCGCAGCAAGTTCCACTGCCAAAACCCTGAAGCAAAAGCTGACTTCTCACTGGCATCTTCTTCTAGGGTTACCTGCCAATATCCACTGAGTAAGTCCAATGTGGAAAAAAACTTGCTGCCATTCAATGCATCCAGACTGTCATCCATTCATGGTAGTTGGTAAGTGTCTTTGATGGTGCCGTCATTTAATCTGCAGTAGTCTATACAGAAGTGCCAGCTCCCATCCTTCTTCTTCGCCATCACAACTGGGCTAGAACAAATGCTGTGAGATTGCTGTATCATTCCGTCTTGTTCAAGCTGTTCCACTTGGAGGTCCACCTACCTCTCCTTCTCCAGTCCAAGCCTCCAGAGTCACTGCTTGATGGGGGCAGTGTCGGAGTGGACAAGGATAGAATGTAAGACGAGTTTGGTGTGGCCAATATCTGAGGAGAAGCAATGAAGACATCCTGATAGTGTGTTTGTATCCGCCACGATGTCAGCTGCTCGTCTGGAGAGGTGCAGCAACTTAATGCATTTTCATAGAGAGTTAGGATGTGATTGGGTAGTTCTGCTTCTGTAGTGGTAACTCTACACAGTTGAGTAGGTAGTGGTTCTGGTGTGGAGTCTCTCAGTAGTTCTGCAGAACTGACAGTGGTGATTATCCGACTGGCTGGGATGGTCGGTGCCTCTGTGTAGCGGTTCAGGACTCTAATCGGAATGGTCTACTTACTTCCTGGTGACAAAGTGGAGGCTACTATATACTTCCTGGTGGTGCTGACAGCCTCTATTGCATGCTGATCTCTGGTTAGCTGTCTGCTTAGTTTGCCCTGTATGATGTGCTCTGTGCTCTGTGCCTGGGGGAATGGTAACTTCTCTCCCAGCTCGCAAGGGAGAGTATAGGTTATTCTCCCTCATCCTGGCATTGTAAGTGGTGGCTGTCTGTGATGAGTTCCATATTTCTAAAACAAAACCTGGCTTGGAATATTTGGAGGAAGTCCATTCTGAGCAGCACACCCTCCTGGACTGCTGCTACTAAGAAGTTATGGCTCTACTTCCAATGCCATAGCCGGGTTCTCAGTGTTTTGTTAGCATAGGTAGATGGGGAAGAGTTGTCTGCCACTCTGGCTACGCCAGCTTGTGAGTCTACTGTCCTATGGACTGAGGGGGCATGCTATCAAACACTCTCATGGACAATATAGTCAGCGTGCACCCATAATCCACCAGGAAGGAGATGGGCTGATCCCCTAATCCGCCAGCCAGGAAGTAGCCTTTGCAGGACTGACTGGCTCAGTGACTTAGATTATTCTCCTCTTGTGCTACCGTAGGTTCTTGTCCAGAAGTGTGATTTGGCTGCTGCACTGGGCGTGGTGGAGGTCTAGGCCAAGTATAAACCATGTCAGGTGCAGGTGGCTCCCCCATGTTGGCGAGAGCTTGGAATGAGTTAGTGCATGGTGTGGTAACCAGAAGTGGTGGTGGCATCCTTTCTTGAGGTTGTCTGGGTATGGTTTGGTGCCACTTCGTGGATCTGGGCCTCTCCATCTGATGAGAAGGTGAACTGTGGTGTTGTGAGGATGGTGTAGTGCGCTGGATGGTGATGTCTGGGTTCATAGTTGTATCTATGTGGGGCATTGATGTTGACTGGTTTTGGTTCTAAGTACATTGGGTGTAGTCTGGTTGTGGTTAGGAGAGGTGTGGTGCGCTGGTCTGGACTCCCATGGTCTGAGGTTAGAACTAGTTGGCCTGGTATTGGGTTGTGGCGCTGGTTTTGCTGGCATACTAAGGGGTGGTCTCCCCTAACTCCACCAAGGATGTGGTTGGAACCACCACGATGGTGGCTTTTGTGGCGGACCCATTCT
Organism: Himantozoum antarcticum; assembly: GCA_027564295.1. Lineage (NCBI taxonomy): Eukaryota > Metazoa > Bryozoa > Gymnolaemata > Cheilostomatida > Bugulidae > Himantozoum > Himantozoum antarcticum. The sequence continues at coordinate 15,488 of JAOQGN010062156.1, forward strand.
GATAGTGACTGAGGTTGGTGCAGAATGGTTCTTTTTGCAATGAGTGCAGCACATCATGTTATTAAATGTATTGATCGCTAAATATCAAAGAAATAAGGACATTCTTCTTATCTTTGTTTTAATCATTATAATCATGAATATCTTGCACATCTTTTCCTAAAGAGTTTAATTATGAATATAATCAGAGAAGGATTTAACTTTACCGAATGACGGTAAATGGGATAATAACTTATACAAGTCTCGGTTTCAGTTTCATTTCCGTCTTTTCTCATGCCACCTCTGATGTTGTAGGGCAGGAGGTCTTCCAAATCTGGCGACATCCACCTATATTGCTGATTCTCTTTCAATTCTTCCATCTGAATGATAATTTCCACGCATGCTACACCTTCTGGTAGTTACATGCGTAGATGTCCAGTTGACTTCCCCAATAGAGACATTCAGTTCATTCATCTAAGTGATAATTGCACCTTTATGTGGAGGAATCCGCACCATCTTCTGCTGTTTTTTTCTGTCCATCTGCTTCTATCGTGAGGTAAATACATCACTGTTTAATGTATGTTACTATAATTTATTAGTTGTTTTAAAGATTACACTGATATTTAATAATATTATGCCCCACTTTGCTATAAATTAAAAAGTTATTACATCATATTAAATCAGACAATAACTTATTCACTTTCCGTTTGCTTTTTAATACCTCCAGAAACTGAATTATATAATAAGAAAGTGATTAAACTCTTGAATTGTTGTTAAATGGGATAATATCTTACACAAATTTCTGTTTAAAATGCATTTCCACATCTTTCCGTGATAAAGTTGACAGTTGTCCGTTTCTGGAGTTGTATACTATCGACAAGTGAATGAATTGACGTTATATAATGGAGAGGTTACAATATTATAATATATTTATGGAAGCTTCTAGATAAGGTTGGGACATCACCAGTAGTTTGATAATTCAGTCTACATAAAAACAATTGATTCTTTATTTTTATGAAGTGGATGTTTCCTTCGATTATTAGGTGATGAATTACTGTCTAATGCAAACTGTTAAAATGATAAAGTTAATCTATATGTGAATCATTATAATATCTTTCCATATTCATCAATGTAAGAAAAACCCTCATTATTTGATATCTATAATTTAGTTACCTTATATTAACCCTTGGAGTTCTTCACCATTCTCTTTATAATGCTTATGACAGTATGATATTATCTTACCTCTTGTAAAATCATAGGATTATACAGAATGCTCACCCAAGGCTCTGGGTGAACCTCTAATGTGTTATATTACTGTCTAAATAGATGACTTTATTTTGTTATCTATGCATTTTTAGATGTCTTACGTAGTCCTTTGGACCTCCTCCTCTTTCCACTTGTGGAGGAATCATGCCCAAGGGTTTGGTTCGTCTACCGTCCTCGACGTATCTTCATCCTTCATCACTCTCATTGAGGTGAGTGGATTGAACAGAAAGCATGACCAAGGAACATTCTCCTCCTCATCATCATTTAGACATGTGGAAAATAGAGCAATTACCGAGAGGTTGACCAACGCTTTTAGACATGTGGAAAATAGAGCAATTATCAAGAGGTTGATCTATCTTTCATTGACAACATTAAAGTTATTAATGAAGTTGACATAGACATACATTTGAAAATGAAACATGAACTATTAAAAGGAAATACATAATAACACATGAGATATTGGTGAACTTGTAGTAGTCATAGTCTTGAAAATGGACTATTGAAAGTAATTTCACAATAACACATATTCCTGGAAAAATTAGTTTATCTATGTAGATGAAATTCATTTGTTTTGTATGTATTTAGCTGTCTAGCACAACCTATATTTTTTTTGTATATATTTTAGCTGTCCTGCCCGACCTGTATCCTCCCCCTGAAATGTAGCCTGTCTCCTCCTTCATCCACACAATAAAAATTCACATAGATTATTTTCTATCAATGTTCTCTATTTATGATTAAAATTTATTTGTTATCTATCCTAGATGTATCATTGGTGATTTTATGTTATCTGTATTTTAATTGTCTTGACATCCTCCAGGACTCCTCCCTCCACAGTCTCCAGGTCTCCTCCCTCCAGGACTCCTTCATCCCCACAATGAGAAATGACAATTATCATGAGTATGAAATTAGCATGAGAATGGAAGAATGATGAAAGAACTTGGTACTTAAAACCCTCCAGGCTCCAGGTCTCCTCCCTCCAGGACTCCTCCTTCATCCCCACCTTGAGTAAAATGGCAATTATCACAAGGATGAAAGAAGTTGACACCCTCCAGGAGTCCTCCCCCTCCAAACTCCAGGTCTTCTCTCTCCAGGTCTCCTTCATCCCCACATTGAGAAAATGACAATATTATCATGAGCATGAATTATCATGAGGATGAAAGAATGATGAAAGAACTTCGGACTTGACATCCTCCAGGACTCCTCCCTCCAGGTCTCCTCCCTCCAGGACTCCTCCTTCATTCCCACATTCAGTAAAATGACAATTATCATGAGCATGAAAAAACTTGACACGACACCCTCCAGATCTCCTTTCTCCAGGATCCAAGTCTCCTCCCCCCAGGATTCCTCCTTCATCCCCCACTTTGAGTAAAATGGGAATTATCATGAGGATGAATAATTGATGTTGAGACAGAAAAACATATTGTCATATGTAACATTGATGATCTAATAAGAGATATTGATGAACTTTACATGGCATATTGCTAGAAAAATTAATATAGTTCCACCAGTTCTGACTGTCTGCATGTCTGTCTCCTAGCTTCCTGACATAGAACAGCAAAGTTGTGTTGTCTGTCCGGCCATGTCTCCAGCTGTAATTTATTTGTTTTCTATATTTTAGCTGTCTGCCTCCCACATCCTGTCTCCTCCTTCATTCCCACTGCTCCAGGTCTCCTCCTTCATCCCCACATAGAGAAAATGACAATTATCACGAGGATGAAATAATCAAAGGTAAGGCAGATCAGCATATTGTTGTCTGTAACATTGAAAATCCAATAAGAGATATTGATGAACTTGACATAGACATATTGCTGGAAAAATTAACATAGTATCATCACTCCTGTCTGTCCCCTAGCTACCTGTCATAGAGCAGTGAGGATGTGCTGTCTGTCCAGTCCTGTCTTCAGCTGTGACAGTTGTAATGTTTATGAAATTTATTTGTTTTTCTATATTTTTAGCTACCTGACATGGATCTGTCCCAGTCTGCTAGCTACCTGGTATATATCTGCGTCTGACCAGACATGTCTCCTCCTTCATCCCCACATATGAAAAAATAGCAATTATCGCAAGGGTAGTATTCTTTAGCTGCCTGGAATGGAGCTGTTCCACCAGTCTTGTCTGTCTGTCTCCTAGCTACCTGTGAATTTTATTTGTTTTCTTTATTTTTAGCAACCTAACATGGACCTGACCCTGTCTCCTAACTACTTGGCTTAGATCTGTACCTGATCCTGCCTCCTCATTCATCCCCACATACATGTATAATAAATGACAATTATCACAAGGGTAGAAAAATTGAAGGTAAGCATAAACAAGATGATGTTATATGTAACATTTATGACCTAGTATGAGTTATTAATGAAGTTGACATACTTTGCAGTATGGTATCAATGAATGAAGGAGACTAGACACAATTTATTTCATCCCTGCTCTCCAATAATTATATATTATTGTATGGATTGATGATTTTATTTATAATTTTAGCTGTCTTGCACAGAGCAATGGAATCCCTCATGTTAGAGACATTTTAAGTGGTCATTCACGCTATCAAGAGAAAATTCACAGACAGGATGAAATTGAATGAATATCTGAATATTTT